>PISX010015392.1:0-49869 GCA_004024625.1 Mellivora capensis | reverse complement strand
CCACTGGCGTCTTCTGCCCCCGTAGAGATCCTGACATCCCACTGGCGTCTTCTGCCCCCGTAGAGATCCTGACGAGTAGAATTTTGATCTCAGGCTGATTTCATGAGTGATCGGAGTTCCTTGGTAGGTAATCAGCTCACTTTAGGGGACAGGTTGAACCAGAGCATCCTCCTAGTTCCCCGCCATCTTGTCTCCACTAGTTGCTTTTCTTTTGCTGCTTTTAAGATTTTTTTTATCTTTAATCTTTGCCATTTTAATTATTATTTATCTTGTTGTGGACTCCTTTGAGTTCATCTTGTTTCTGTGCTTCTGTGCTTCTGTGCTTCTCTGCTTCCTGAACCTGGATATCTCTTTCCTTCCCCACATTAGGGAAGTTTGCAGCTATTATTTCTTCAAATACATTTTCTGCCCATTCCTCTTTTCCTTCTGGACTTCTTTAATGCAGATGAAATTTAAGCCCCAAATCAATTGGATTAATCAAGAGATACATTGCCTTTGGAGTCTGACCTATTTAGTTAAGCTCCAAATAAGGAATCTAGAAGTCACAAAGATATGTTTGTGTTCACCTTGAAGAAGACAAAATCTCCATGAGTTCTACAGCTGTAAGGAAGTTAATTCTGCCAACAAATAAATGAACTTGAAAAAAGATCTAAGCTTCAGGTGAGACTTCAGTCCTGGCCAACACCTTGATTACAGACTTGTGAGACCCTGAGCAGAGAACCCAAATGAGCTTTCCCAGACTTCTGACCCATAAAACCATGAGACAATTAATGGGTGTTGTGGCATGCCAGAAAGCTTGTGGTAATTTGCTATGAAGCAATTGAAAATTCATATATTTGGTAGTGGTCTATTGTATGCCAGGTATTATTAATTTTAAATTGCATAATTTTTATTCCTGTAAATATTCTTGACCTTGTCCTTTTAGACTTGGTAACAATTTGATCATTTTAAGGGATGCTTTTAAAGCTTTCTTAGGCAGAATCAGAGCAGTGTTTAGTCTGAAACTAATTTTTTCCTGACTACTGAGACAAACATCTTACCTGATTCTCAATAAATGAGATTTCCCAATCAATTGGGAACAGGAACTTTTCTAGACCCTGTGCTATCTTCAGATATTATTCCTTCTAATTCCTTTTGGGTAGTTTCTTTTCTCCAACTTCAGCTAGTTTCAGACATATGCAGTCACTGATTAGTATTCAGCTGAAGACTTAAGGGTACCCAGTGATAATCTCCAGAATGTGCTCATATTTCTCTCTCTCTCTCTCTCTCTCTCTCCCTCCTCCTTCTCTCTCACACACCCACCCATGAAGAGCCTGCCTTCATAGCTCTACTCTCCAGTTTCATGTCTTCAACTTAGGAAGTAACTGGGTTCCTTCTGTCTTCCCCTTCTCTGCACTATCACCTGAAACTCTCTCCAGATAGTTAGCTGAGGTAAAGGTAGGACTTGCTTTGTTTGCTTTGTTTATTTCCCATCTCTTAGAGATCACTGTTTTTTATGTCTTGACATCCAATGTCTTTATGATTGTGTACTTTTCCTAGTTTTCTAATTGTTTCAGACATGAAGGCATATCCTGTCCTATTACTCCATCTTACCAAAATTTGCTATGTTTCTTTGTGTTATTATTTTAGTAATTGCTCTTACATGCCTAACTTTTTGTAATTCACTTACATTAAATATACCACTCAACAGAAATTCTGAAGCCATTTTTTCCATATGTTCCCATGATTTATGTTACAATTATTATATATAATGCCTCTATGTTTATTATAAATTATATAACACCATTATAATTTTTTCTTTTTTTTAAGATTTTATTTATTCATTTGACAGACAGAGATCACAAGTAGGCAGAGAGGCAGGCAGAGAGAGAGGGGGATGCAGGCTCCCTGCTGAGCAGAGAGCCCGATGTGGGGCTCGATCCCAGGACTCTGGGATCATGACCTGAGCCGAAAGCAGAGGTTTTAACCCACTGAGCCACCCAGGCACCCTTATTTCTTTAAAGAGTTATATGACTCCTATAAAGAAATTAAGAGGAAAAAAGCAAAGAAAAAATATTCTTTTACATTTACAATTATATGTTATTTGTTCTTTTTTGGAGATACAAAGATCCACCTAGTATTATTTAGCTTCAGCCTGAGAAACTTCCTTTAGCATTTTTTATAGTTCAGGTCTGCTGATGATGATACTTCTGGTCTTATTCTTTTGAAAATATCTTCATTTTATTTTCATGTTAGAAGTCTATTTTACTCTGGAGATAGAAACTGTATTGATGATTTTTTTTTTCTTTCAGCACTTTAAAGATGTTTCACCCTCCTTTATCTTCTATGGTTTCTGATGAAAACAGAGCCATTAATTAAGTTATTGCTCCCTTTTATGTAATGTGTTTTTGCTGGTTTTCTCAGGATGCTTTAAAGACTTGCTCTCTCTCTTTGACTTTTAATAGTTTGGCCATGATGTGTCTTAATGTCAGATTGTTATGCTCACTTCTATTTGATGTCCCTTGAAACATGTTTTACCTATAAATTTCTACCTTTTATCAAATTTGGGAATTTTTTTGCCATTTTTTATCTAGTATTTATTTAATAAAATATATAGATTCAAGTTATTCACAGTCTGGGTTTCCCGCCAATTGTGACTTGCTCTGATATATTAAATTTTGGGGTTTTTTTTACTATGTAAAAAAAAAATAGAGAAAATACCAAAAGTGTATGATTTCTTCCCCAATTTTGAACACTTTAAGCTTTCTTTTCTTTTCATTATTATGTTCAGTTAGCTGGTATATAGTACATCATAAGTTTTTGTTGTAGTGTTCAACGATTCATTACCTGCATATAACACCCAGTGCTCATCCCATCATGTGCCATTTTTTGTTAAACTTTTTTTTCTTTCTTCTGGGATTGCTATTCTACAGATGTTAGAGCACTTGGTATTTATGTAAAAGTTTCCTTTCTTTTTTTTCCATCTTTTTTCTTTCTGTTCACATTGGATCATAACTTTTTTTGAAGTATAATAGAGAGTGTTATATTTCTTTCAGGTGTATGATATAATAATTCAAAAATTCTATCAATTTCTCAGTGTTAATCATATAAATGTACTCTTAATCCCCTGTATCTGTTTCATCTATCCCTCCCAACTCCATCCCCTCTGGCAACCACCAGTCTGTTCTATGTATTTAAGAGTCTGTTTTTTGTTTCTTTTTTTCCTCTGTTCATTTGTTTTGTTTCTTAAATTCCATGTATGAGTGAAATCATACAGTATTTGTCTTTCTCTGACTGACACATTTCACTTAGCATTATACCTTCTCAATCTGTCCATGTTGTTGCAAAAGGCAAGACCATCCTTTCTTATGGGTGAGTAGTATTCCATTGTGTATAGATCTTCTTTATCCACTCATCTATCAATGGACACCTATATTGCTTCCATCTTCTGGCCCTTATAAATAGTGCTGCAATAAACATGAAAGTGCATATATCTTTTTGAATTCATGTTTTTCTTTTCACTGGCTAAGTACCGAGTAGTGAAATTACTGGATCATATGGTAATTCTTATTTTTAATTTTTTGAGGAAACTCCATATTATTTTCCGTAGTGGCTGTGCTAGTTTGCATTTCCACCACCAAAAGTCCCCTTTTTCTCCACATCCCTACAAACACTTGTTATTTCTTGTGTTTTTTATTTTAGCCATTCCAACAGGCAGAAGAGCTAAATGAAAATAATCAATGTACCTGATAGATAATCCAAAATAGTGGTCATAGGGTATTCCCTGGACTTGAGAAAAGAGTGGAGGATCTCAGTGTGAACTTCAACAAAGAGATAGAAAATATAAAAAGGAAACAATCAGAGAAGAAGAACTCAATAACTGTAATAAAAAATATACTAGTAGATTAAAGGAAGAAGAAGAATGAATCAACAACCTGAAAGGATAATGAAAAGCAACCAAGCTGAACAGCAAAAAGAAAAAAGAATAGTAAAAAATTAGAATTACTATTGATCTTTGAGTTCACTTAATCTGTCATCTCCAGATAAGTCCAGTCAGTGAATTTTTTTATTTCAGATACTGTATTTTTCAGTCCTAGGATTTTCATTTTGTTTATTTTTATTTCTCTTTTGAAATTTAATATTTTTCTCATTTATTGAGCTTATATTTTGTTTTACTTTATTGAGAACCATTATAATAGCTGTTTAAAAGTCCTTGTCTGCTATCTCTAATACCTAGTTGCTCTCAAGTACAGACTCAATTGGTTTTCTTTTGTCTTGAGGATGTATTTAATTTTCATGGTTCTTTTTATGTTGGGAAATTTTGGATTTATCCTGGAGTTTGTGAATGGTAAGTTGTATACATTCTTTATTTTGTTGTTTTCACTAACCAGTGACTTTCTTTTGCTTATGTAACTCTGTTTCTTGCATAGCAACTCCAGTCTCAGTTCAGATCATCTGTCTTTAGCTAAGATGACTTGAGTCTGTTTTATGTATATGTGGTTGAGGAATAAGTCAGAGAAACTAGTAGATAGAATTTGTGAATGTTCTTTCTGTCTCTTTTTCTGGGATATTTCAAATCTCTTCATCATCTATGATTTCCCCACTAAAGAGAGTGAATTTCCTGGTGACACCTTTACCACCATGCACTGGCCATGTACCCAGACTAAAGCCAACACATATTGGAAAGTTACTTCATACAGCTCCCCTCCTCCAACTATTTATTCCTTGCCCGTGTCTCTCTGCTTCTGTTCTCTCCCCCATTATCTTAAAAAAAAATTTTTTTTTGCTTTGTGTCCCAGTTTTATTGTTGTTTATTGCAGAGGATTTTCCCAGAAGGGTCTTTAGTCCATCATCACCTAATCAAAAATCCCTCTCAGTTATCTTTTAAATTCAAGAATTTTGGGGGTGCCTGGGTGGCTCAGTGGGTTAAAGCCTCTGCCTTCGGCTCAGGTCATGATCCCAGCGTCCTGGGATGGAGCCCCACATCAGGCTCTCTGCCTGGCGGGGAGCCTGCTTCCTCCTCTCTCTCTGCCTGCCTCTCTGCCTACTTGTGATCTCTGTCAAATAAATAAATAAAATCTTTTAAAAAAAAAATAAATTCAAGAATTTTGTCACTTGAGTTCAAATAATTTCTTGAAGAAGCTGTTCAACTAGTTCACACAATGAAAAGTATCAGCTGAGAAGGCTGTATTTGTACAGCCATTGTTCATCTTCAAAGCACTTAGCAAAATCTGGCCAATATTATCTTGAAAGCACTTCTGAATTTCATCTTTAAGCTCGAAAACCCTGTTGAAACTCTTCCTCTAGTAAATCACCAAATTTGTGTGTATAGCATATTCATGAGGCCATGCAGGTTTTCCCACATTTTATATTCTCAAGTGAATGGTTTTATATATCAAGGTGAGCCATTTTGTAACATCATCCTAAAATTTCTTTTGTTTTATCTTCAAGAGTATTTGACATTAGCACTTCCCCGTGAAGAAGATAGTGTGTTATGACAATGTGGGCACATTTTTTTTTAGCGAGTTGTAAAAGCTCTCATAGAATCAACCATTAACAAGGGATTATTAGTACAAAAATCAACATAGTTATACCAAGAGAGACCTTTTGTTTGTAGATAGGAAGGCTAAACATTAATTATATCTTGGCCATCACTTGTTGTGGGCAATACTTTCTGTTCTTGAATTTTACAATTACTTGCATATCTTACCAGTGCATGGCATTTATTGGTGAAATCTGCTGCTTCCTTCTAAATAAAGAAGCTGTTTCATCTTTATTTATTTATAAAACCTCTTCAAGTTCATGTAATGTGCCATCGATACTTCAACTTGTCACACTGCTTGAGAGTCCCAAACTCTCTCTTGAAAAGTCCCAAACTTTTCAGTTTCTGGTACTGCTTCTTGTCCTAGCATTTTATGTACAATAATTATACATGCTCACATCAATATGATCTTAATAATGTGGTCACATCTTAATAATGTGACCAACTGTGTGACTTCCTATTTGGGGCAATAAGTTCTGTTACTGAATAATTCCTCATCCTTTTCACTGAATGAGCCTGTTTTTAACAAGACATTTCCTGTTTATTTTGAGATAATAGCTGTTTAAAGTAATCAGTACCTTTGCTTTTCAAATGCCTATGACTTGCATGTAAGAGGGTTTTTTTCCCTATTTTATATGAGCCATTGCCACATTTGTAAGTTGTTTGACATAGCAGGGGTTAGCAAAATGCAGTTCATTGGCCAAATCCCTTCAGAGGCCTCTGTTTATACATCCCTCAGAGATGAGATTGTTCTTTAAGTTTTTAAAGAGTTGTAAACAAACACCAATAAAGAATAATATATGACAAAGACTATATGTGGCCTGCAAAGCCTTAAATATTTACTATCTCTAGTTGATATTTGTTTTCAACCAAGAAAGAATATATACTCTTCCTTTCATTTCCTCTAGTGACCAATGACACACTTTGTAAACCAGCTGGCAGGGTTGGGAGAATTGCCTGTGTCAGTAGAACAGTTTTTCTGTCTCAGAAAAATTGAAAAATATCACAGGAGTGGGAAGAGAATGAGGCCCGGATAGCAGAGTGGTCAGGCTTCACCAAATTCTCATTAATGACTCAAACCCCATATGGATAAGCAAAGAGCCTTATATACTTTGTGTGGTGCTTCTGTCTGTATGGTCAGAATTTTACAACTCTGTTAGATCCACCTACTGTGAAAGAAAAAACAATCACTCTCCCTTGACATCTGACACCACAGAAGCTAGCTTTGGGCCAACAGCTTTGCTTTCTTCAGAGACTGGGCCTCAGTGCTATCCGCTCTAGCTTTCCCCTGCTAACCTGCCTACTTTTGCAATTCCAATTCAGGCTCAAGTTGGGACTCTCAACTACAGCCATACCTCAGCACTGCCACCTTGCAGGAAGGAGATTTTATTGTGGAATCTGTGGTTAAGTAGACAAAGAACTAGAGTGGATGGTTGAAGACCCAATGAGAGAACAGATGAGTAGCTACAGGAGGACAGATATGCTTTATAAATGACGACTTTCCAGGCCAGAAGTAGGCATAATTGAAGATTATATAATCATGAAACTTAGAGATGAGGAAAATACAGGGTTGGCACCAAATCCTCCAATGTTAGGAGACAGCTCTGAAATTGCTAGAAATTAATTTAAATAGACTTTTAGTTTCACATCCTACATGATTCAATTCAAGTAGCAATCTTGAGAAATATCAGGGATATACAATGAAGAATTATGGGTCGAGAGATAAAGAGCCACCATTTTCTTACAAACAGGCAGAGAGGGGGAGGCAGGAAAATACTGAGAAGGAATATAAGAATATACCACCCTCTTGTAGCCAGCCTCTGTGATGGCCCTTAATCCTTGTCTTTTTTTCTATTCACACACTGTGCACTGTCCTCCCCATTGAATCAGCTGGACTGTGTGGCCAATTGTTAAAACAACAATGTGCAACTTCTGAGGATAGGCCATAAAAGCCATTGGAGCTATTCCTTGTTCTGTTGGATTACTCTTTTGGGGGAAGTTAGCTGCCATGCCATGAGGACATTCAAGCAACCCCATGTCCAAGGCCACATGGGGAGTAATGGAAGCCTCCCACCAGCAACCAGCACCAACTTGCCAGCCATATGACCAGGCCACCTTTGAAGCAATACTCCATTTCCAATGAAGCATTCAAATGGTTGCAGCCCCAGCCAAATTCTGAATAAAATTCCTTGGGGGGGAAAAAAAAAATATATATATATATATATTATATATATATATATATTTTAATATATATATTATATATATTAAATATATATATTTAATATATATATTATTTATATATTTTTATATATGAATATATATATTTATTATAAATATATATATAAATATTATAAATTTATATTTATTTATATATTTTTTTATATATTTTTTTTATATAATGGCAATGGCTCATATAAAATAGGGAAAAAACCCTCTTACATGCAAGTCATATATATATATTTATATATATATTATATATATAAATATATAAATAATATATAAATATATATTTATTTAAATATAAATATATTTAAATATATAAATATAATTTATTTATATTTGTATATATATAAATATATAAATATATAAATATATTTAAATATATAAATATAAATATAAATATAAATAAATATTTAAATAAATATATATATTACATATATATATTTATATATATATAGACAAAAAAAAAACCAGCCAGGACACTGAAACTATAAGAAAATGAACATTTATCATTGTTTTAAGCTACTAAGTTTTGGGGTGATTTATTACCTAGCAATCATAACTAATATACTTCCCTACCAGGACCAAGACCAGTCAGTAGAAATTCTCATCAATGAAGTAAAGAGCTAATAAACCCAGAAAACATGAAAGAGTTTCAAGGCTTGAGGATGTGAGTGTAAACTGTGGGATTCCAAGTTAGGGCCTATAGTTGGTGGGTCAGGGTACAGGGGAGAGCTGCATTCCAAGAGCTGGCTATTTTTTCTAAACACGAGAGAGTACAATATATGATGCCTTTATGGTTCTTTCCAGGTAGTTCAGCTAAGGTCAGCAGAATAAGAAGGGAAGCAGGGATTCAGGACAATAAGTCTGCCTAGGTGGTGTAATAGACATTCTTGGTGACCTACCTAGATCCCCGTTACTGGACCAGTGCATATTTCCCTAGCTGCTTCTTGAGGAAACTGCTATGATGCCCTCACCCAGAAATGACTAAGTGGTTACACTTTCCCCAAGGGTGACCTGCAGCCATTAGCTAAGTGATGTACGGATACAAAAACAAAGCAAAACAAAAAACCAAAGCCTCCATTTTTGTCAATTCTATGGTGCCATTCTTGCTCCAGAGTTCCCCTTAGGATCAGAGGGACCAGACTTCAGCTGAAACCACATCTTACTTAGCTTTCTGTTCTGTACTATCTTCCCTTACTCCCCTGCAGAGTTCACCAGAGATCACTCCCAAAATAAATCACTGCTGTAAGAATCCCTGCCACAGATTCTGCTACAAGGAAGCCCAGCCTAAGACATCAGGTTTAAGGAAAGCACATATGCCTATAACATCTCTTCCACAGCATTTTTCAGAAACCATGATTGCCTCAGATAGGGCACAGTGGTGAGAACCCCACTAAGAATATGGCATGGTTATTAAATATGTAAATTCTCCTAACCCTAAGAGAAAAACTTAAGGAAAATTATGAAGATCTGGGGGCAAATCATGGGCCCATACCAGTCAAAAAGAGGACAGGGGGAGGCATAGATAATTATCTCCTTATTTTCAAGATTAGTTTCTGTAGTAATGCTATAAGCCATTTTAGACTCTTTGTAACACTAGTTATACCCTATGGAATAATTTTATGGTTTTAGTATATCTCTCAGTCCTAACTACAGTTTTCTGAGAGCATTAAGGCACAGGGCATAATAAATTAGATAATGGACCTATATTTGATGCTTCTATCAAAGAAAATATGTATAGGGTTACATGATATTACTTGACTTGGGATCACCACAGAGTTCCCAGGAAGCCTTAATGTAAGGATAAAAATGAATCCGAGAAATTCACACATTGGGGGGTTATATATACATATGTGTGTGCATGTATATAACATATGCATACATATATGTAATATTTGTATAATACATACACATATACGTATATACATACATATAAATACAGTGTGTGTGTGTGTATCACACAAATCTGAAATCATAGCGTTTATATCCTCTGCAAGCCAATGGCCGAGGAAAAAGAATCAATATAAGAATGATTTTTTACTTTCCTGGTAAAGAACTTCTGGGGCTATCCTACTAATTTTAACACTGATAGCTTTCTCTTAGTGACATGCCATCATCAGTTCATAACCTTTCTTATCATGTATTCAACTAGATGGGAATTCCTATCATCTTCATGCTCAAAATACAGCAAATGGAGGTAATTGCCTAGAAACCCAAGATTGATCCACTCACCCTCTCCCCTCTTCCCACCACCCCTTGCTGGCTACTGGGCTGTCACTAGAGAAATAGACCCCAGGAAAAAAAAGAAGAAGATTTTACCAGCTGGTAATCTATACACACAATCTTTATCCAAACAAAGCCAGCTGGGCTGTCATTTCTGCCATGTAACCATCTACTCTAATCAGGCCTAACTTCCACTCTGTGGAAATGTTAGACAGTTATAGAATCAATCACAGTAGCCAGCCCCAGCTCAAACACCTACCTAGGAAAAGCTCCAATCTGTACCACCAGCATTATATTTTATATTTTTTATAAAATATATATATATATTTTATATTTTATATATATTTATATTTTTGCATTTGGCAAGAATACTGAAGTCAATAAACTTGGGTCTGTAATTACCACTAGCTCTGTGACCCAAGGACCTTCACCTCTCTGTGCCTCAGTTTCCTCAACTGCAAAAAAAAAGATTGATTTTGATCATTGTGTCTACATCAGGAAACACTGGATCAGAGAGATTACTTTCACACAAAAAAAGATTATATGATTATGTGATCCAGAGATCACCACAAACTATTGTCCCTACTTAGGGGATTCCCAGTGTATTGAACATCATAAAGGCTTTCTATAATAAATAAATGTGTTTGACATCGTTTAAACAAACAAACAAAAAAATGTTGAGCATGGAAAACTTTCGGGTGGAATACTTTCTAAAACTCCATGCAGTCATTTTTAGGTGGAACCTTGAACTAGAGGAGTCTTTCCAGCTTCATAGTTCAGTAATCATAGTTGGCCTGGACAAACACCAGTCTAGATGTTGCTGTGAAGGTAATTTTTAGATGGGATTAATTTGGATCCTCTCTCTTTTCTTTTGGATTAGTTTGGCCAGTAGTTTATCAATCTTATTGATTCTTTCAAAAAAACAGCTTCTAGTTTCGTTGATGTGTTCTACTGTATCTCTAGTTTCTATCTCATTGATCTTTGCTCTAATCTTGATTATTTACCTTCTTGTGTGTGGGGTTGGCTTAATTTGTTGCTGATTCTCCAGTTCTTTAAGGTGTAAAGAGAGCTGGTGTATTCTCGATTTTTCAATTTTTTTGAGTGAGGCGTGGATGGCTATGTATTTCCCCCTTAGGACCACCTTTGCTGTATCCCATAGGTTTTATACTAATGTGTCTTCATTCTCATTGGGTTTCATGAATTGTTTAAGTTCTTCTTTGATTTCTTGGTTGATCCAAACATTCTTAAGCAAGGTGGTCTTTAGCTTCCAGGTGTTTGAATTCTTTCCACACTTTTTCTTATGATTGAGTTCCAGTTTCAAAGCATTGTGGTCTGAGAATACGCAGGGAATAATCTCAATCTTTTGGTATTGGTTCAGCTCTGATTTGTGACCAAGTATGTGATCTATTCTGGAGAAAGTTCCATATCCGCTCAAGAAGAATGAGTATTCTTTTGTTTTAGGGTGGAATGTTCTGTATATATCTATGAGGCCCATCCGGTCTAATGTGTCATTCAATGCTCTTGTTTCTTTATTGATTTTCTGTTTGGATGATCTGTCTATTACTGTGAATGATGTGTTAAGATCCCCTAATTAATGTATTCATATCAATATGACTCTTTATCTTGGTTAACAGTTGTTTTATGTTGGGGTGCCTGGGTGACTCAGTGAGTTAAAGCCTCTGCCTTCGGCTCAGGTCATGATCCCAGGGTCCTGGGATTGAGCCCCACATCGGGCTCTCTGCTCGGTGGGGAGCCTGCTTCCTCATCTCTCTGCCTGCCTCTCTGCCTACTTGTCATCTCTGCCTATCAAATAAGTAAAAATAATTTTAAAATCTTTTAAAAAAACAGTTGTCTTATGTAGTTGGCTGCTCCTGTATATTTACAATTGTTACATCTTCTTGGTGGATAGACCCTTTAAGAATGATGTAGTATCCTTCTGTATCTCTGACTATAGTCTTTAGCTTAAAATCTAACTTATCTGATATGAGAATCGCTACCCCAGCTTTCTTTTGAGGTCCATTGGCATGAAAGATTCTTCTCCATCCCTTCACTTTCAGTCTGGATGTATCTTTAGGTTCCAAATGGGTCTCTTGTAGACAACATATGGATGGGTCCTATTGTTTTATCCAATCTGCAACCCTGTGTCATTTTATGGGAGCATTTAGGCCATTCATATTGAGAGTAATTATTGAAAGATAGGTTTTTATTGGCATCATGTTGCTTGTGAAGTCCTTGTTTCTATAGATTGTCTCTGTAAATTTCTGTTCTATGTCACTCTTGGGTTCTCTCTTCTTTTATAGAGTCCCCCTTAATATTTCTTATAGTGCCGGCTTGGTGGTCACATACTCTTTTAAACCTTGCCAGTCTTGGAAGCTCTTTATCTCACCATCCATTTTGAATATCAACCTTGCTGGATAAAATATTCTAGGCTGCATGTTCTTCTCATTTAGTGCCCTGAATCTGTCTTGCCAGCCCTTTCTGGCTTGCCAGATTTCTTTGGACAGGTCTGACATTATTCTGATGGACCTCCTCTGTACATAAGTAATCTCTTCCCCCTAGCTGCCCTCAGGAGCTCTTGTCTAAAATTATGATTCATCAGTCTCACGATCAGCCAGTAGACTTTGAACAGATTAGTCTCCCATAATGTGGGTGGGCCTCATCCAATAGGTTGAAGGTCTTAAGAGAGAAGTCTGAGGTTTTCAGAAGAAGAGATTTGGCCTGAGGAGTACAACATAAAAACCCTGCTTGAGTTCTCAGCCTTCATGGCCTGCCATGTGTATTTTGGATTCAAAATTGCATCCACTTCTACCTGAATTACCAGACTGCAAGCATCCTCTGTGGATTTCAGATTTGCCAGCTCCCACAGTGGTATGAACCAGTTCCTTAAAATAAATCCATCTCAGTTAGATGGAAGGGAAGGAGGGAAGGAGGGACAGAGAGAAAGATTCTTACTATTTCTATTTCTCTGGACAATCCTGACTAATGTGCTAGTATTTTATTGTGATTGAACCAGATACTTATATAGAATAGTATAAATCTCCATTGTCTGCTTTTTGTCATCTCATGTAATATGAACCCACTTAAGGGGTTTTCACAAAATAGATAATTATCTTCTGGAGCAAATGAGGGACAAGATGGTAGTATGGAAAGAGTACTGTATTAAGGGGCAAGACAGTTAGTGCCCATTACATTCATTACCTTGATCACTGAGGGACTTGATTGTGGCACCAATAGAAGTAGGATAGTGGTGCCCTGGCTCTCTAAGGTACTGACTTTCTGAGCTAATTTTTAGTGATCATTTTAAGTTCTGAAAGCTGTGTGTTTTCCTGAGTTAATGGCTAGTCTGCTTGAGAAATTAAATCTAGACTGTATCCTGACAAGCTTTTTAATAAGACCATGTTAGCCAGGTTTGTTTGAAGGAGAGGATGCCATCGTTAACCCTGGTTTTTGGCATGGTTTCTAGTTCAAATTGGCCCTCATTGAATGCCTTTCCTTCTAATGAACAATTTATAAAAGCTTCTTAATGATGATCTTGGCCTCCTATACTTTGTACTTACTTTGGAATCCCTAGAGAACTCTTATTCTAGCATAAATATTGCATCTAAATGGTCCTTTGAAAGAAGCCATAGCCACAAATAGGATGAAATTCTTCATGCCTAAGTGAGCAAATTTTTTTATTCTCTCAATAACTTTTCCCATCTATGAAATACTAAGAATTTCTACCCTTTAAAGTCATCACACATATTGAATATAATAATGAATTTAAAGTCCTTAGCACAATGCTTGGCAAAGTGGAAGTGCTCAAGAGTTATGATGAACAGACCAAACAGCCATTTATGAGATTATCATTACAGATTTTGACTGAATATAATTGTGTTTGGAAATACATTGTTCGTAGTAAATTTAAAGGAAAGTAATTCAATGACAGGTATCCATATATGAATAGCAGTCCAGAAACTCAAGTAAGCATAAAATATAGCTTTATTTTTCTATTTTTCTACTTAATTCCTCTTTTTGGCTTACATTCTGCTAGGGTGATGGAGACTTGGTCACTTTAGAGTCTCCATTTCTTAAGGTCTATGTTAAGTCCCAGGAGGTACCAAAGGAGCCAACGTGCTGGGTGATGTGGCAGAGATGGGGGCCTCTTGTCCAGTTCTCTGTCTCCACAGTGTCCACTGAGACATCTACAGTTGTGGTCTTGTGTATGGCCCTCACAGGTCAGGACTGAGATCCCCATTCCTGTCCTCACAGCAACTTTATGTCCAGCCTTCCTCTGCCTTACTTCCTGAGATGACCAGAGGCACAGGCATTTTTCTGCTATGTCTTTGCCTCTCTAGGGCATACAAATCTCAGCAGAGCTATCTACACCTGCCTATCTACCCAGATATACCATTTCCACATTTTTTTTCCTGGGGTATTGCCATCTTCCAGGGTCTGTGCTTGTTAAACAGTTTCCTCTGCTCCTAGATACCTTGGAGTTTGGTGGTGGGCTCTGCTTTAGTTTTGACAAATTTCCCCAGAAGGACCTCCTTTATGGACTTGGGTTTTTACACACCCAAAAACTGGGAGATTCTGTAGCTTTTCTCTGAACATTGCTGAAAGTTTGCTTGAATAGGAGAAGGGACAATACTTAGGGAACACAGGCACAAGTTAAAAATCTCAAACATGTTTCCTGCCACATAAGCAAAGTGTTAAGGTTAGTCTACTGTAATTTAACATTTGTCAAATAAAACCCAGTTCAAGTAAATATTTTAGCTAGACACGTGATCTGAGGTAAGTTTTTAAAAGAATAAAAATTTCTAACTGGCAGGGGAGATGCTATAGAGAATCGTGGTAGATCTGAAAGCCTACAAGGCAGGTCACAGGGCTGGCTATTGTTGCCACACCCCTCTTTCTTGCATATTTATTTTAATTTTTTTATTTTTGATTGAAGTATAATTGACATATTAGTTTCAGCATACACCAGACTTCTTCAACAATTATATATGTCATGAGATGCTTACCCCTATAGATGTATAACAACATTATTGACCATATTCCTTGCGCTGTACTTTTCATCCCATGTGTTATTTATTTTATAACTGGAAGTTTGTACTTGTTAATATCCTTTACCCATCTTACACCCCTCACCTTAGACAGCCACCCATTCTCTATAGTGAAGGGTCTGTCACTCTTTTTTATTGTTGTTGTTGTCTGTTTCTTTGAACATTTGTTTTTAAAATTCCACATGTAAGTGAAATCACATGGTGTTTGTCTTTCTCTGTCTGGCTTATTTCATCGAGCATAATACCATCTATATCTGTTCATATTGTCACAAATGGCAAGAGCTCATTCTTTTTATGGCTGAGTAACATTCCAGTGTATGTGTGTGTATCACTTCTTTATTCATCTATTGATGGACACCTGGGTTGCTTCCATATCTAGGCTATTGTGAATAATGCTTCAATAAACAGAGGAATGCATATATCTTTTCAAATTAGTGTTTTCATTTTTTTTTTCAGGTAAATACCCAGAAGTGTAATTACTGGATTGTATGGTATTTCTATTTTTGTTTTTTTCAAGAACCTCCATACTATTTTCCATAGTGGCTGCACCAATTTACATTCCCACCAACAGGGCACAAGGGTTCCCTTTTCTCCACATCCTCACCAACATTTGTTTCTTTTTGCCTTTTTGATAGTAGCTATTCTGACAAATGTGAGGTGATATCTCATTGTGATTTGATTTGCATTTCCCTGATGATGAATGATGTTGAGCATCTTGTCCTGTGTCTGTTGGCCATCGTTATGTCTTCTTTAGGAAAATGTCTATTCAGATCTTGTGCCTTTTTAAAAATCAAATTATTTTGGTTTTTTTTGTTGTTGTTAAGCTGTAGGAATTCTTTTATCATGTTGGGTACTAACCCCTTATCAGACATATCACTTGCAAATATCTTCTCCCATTCAGTGGGTTGCTTTTTTGTTTTGTTGATGATTTCCTTCACTTAGTTTGATATAGTAGTCCCAGTTGTTCATTTTTGGTTTTGTTTCTCTTGCCCAAGGAAACAGACCCATAGAAATATTGCTAAGGCCTATGTCCAAGAGATTACTGCCTGTATTTTCTTCCAGAGGTCTTATATTTTTCAGGTCTGATATTTAGGTCTTTAATCTATTTTGAGTTTTTTTGTGTGTATGGTGTAAGAGAGTGGCCCAGTTTCATTCTTTGCATGTTGCTGTCCAGATTTCCCAGCACCATTTATTGAAGAGGCTTTCTTTTCCCTATTGTATATTCTTGCCTCTTTTGTTGTAAAGTAATTGACATATATGGGAGGGTTTACTTCTGAACTCTCAATTCTGTTCTATTGACCTATGTGTCTTTTTTGTCCTGATACCATATTGTTTTGATTATTATAGCTTTATAGTATAGCTTGAAATCTAATATTGTGATACCTCCAGTCTTGTTCTTCTTTCCCAAGGTTGCTTTGGCTATTCAGGGGCTTTTGTGGTTCCATGCAAATTTTATGATTTTTTTCTAGTTCTGTGAAAAATACTATTTTATAGGATTGCACTTAATCTATAGATTACTTTGTATAGTGGAGACATTTTAACAATATGAATTCTTCCAATCCAAGTGCTTTTGTATATTTTTCCATTTATTTGTGTCACCTTTGATTTCTTTCATCACTGTCTTATAATTTTCAGAGTACAGGTCTTTCATCTCTCTGATTAAATTCATCTATAGGTATTTTATTCTCCTTGAGGCAATTGTAAATGGAATTGTTTTCTTTATTTTCCATCCTGCTATTTCATTATTAGTGTATTTCTGTATATTGATTTTGTATCCTGCCACTTCACTGAATTCATTTGTTCTAACAGTTTTTTGGTGGAGTCTTTAGGGTTTCCTATATATAATATCATGTCATCTGCAAATAGTGACATTTTGCTTTTTCCTTACCAATTTGGATGTCCTTTCCAAAACTTTCAGCTTTTAACCATGGAGCATGATGTTAGCTATGGGTTTGTCATATACAGACTTTATTATGTTCCCTTTAAACTCATCTTGTTGAGAATTTTTGTCATGAATGGATGTTGAGTTTTATAAAATACTTTTCTCTACATCTATTGAGATGATCATATGTTTTTTATCCTTCGTTTTTTTAATGTGCTGCATCATGTTAATTTATATGCATATATTGAGCCATCTTTGCATCCCTGGAATAAATCCCATTGATCCAGGTGAGTGATCTTTTTAATGTATTGTTGAATTTAGTTTGCTAATATTTTGTTGGGTGTTTTTGCATCTGTGTTCATCAAAGATACGGGTTTGTATTTTCCCTTCTTTGTAGTGGTCTTCATCTGGTTTTTGTATCAGAATATTGCTTTCCTTATAGAATAAATGTGGAAGCATTTCTTCCTCTTCAATTTTTTTAGAATAGTTTAAGAAGTTTAATTCTTCTTTAAATGTTTGGCAGAATTCGCCTGTGAAACCATCTGGTCCTGGACTTTTGTTCATTGGGGGCACTTTGATTACTGATTCAATTTCATTACTAGTAATTGTTCCATTCATATTTTCTATTCCTTCCTGATTCAGTAATGGGAGATTGTTTGTTTCTAGGAATTTATCTGTCTCTCCTAGGCTGTCCAGTTTGTTGGCATGTCATTTTTTATAGCAATGCATTAAAATCTTTGGTATTTTTGTGGTGTCAGTTGTAACTTCTCTTCTTTCATTTCTGATTTTATTGATTTAAGTACTCTCTCTTTTTTTTCTTGATTAGTCTGGTTAAAGTTTTGTCATTTTAATTTATCTTTTCAAAGAGCAAGCTTCTTTGTATTACTGATCTTTTCTATTTTTTTCTTCAGTCTGTGTCATTTATTTCTGCTCTGATCTATATTATTTCCTTCCTCCTGTTAACTCTGGGCTTTGTTTGTTCTTCTTTTTGTAATTCCTTTAGCTGTAAGTTTAGATTGTTATTTGAGATTTTCTTGTTTCTTGTAGTCCCATATCACTATTCACTTTCCTCTTTTGCTGCATCCCAATGATTCGGAACTGTTGTGTTTTTATTTTCATCTATCTCTAGATATTTTTAATTTGCTCTTTGACTTTTTTGTTGGTCCATTATTTCTTTAGTACCATATTATTTAGTCTCCACATATTTATGTTTCTTCCCTTTTGTTTTTTGTAATTAATTTCTAGTTTCATACTTTCATGGTCAGTAAAGCTGCCTGATGTGATTTCAGTCTTCTTAAATTTATTGAGACTTGGGGCACCTGGGTGGCTCAGTGGGTTAAAGCCTCTGCCTTCAGCTCAGGTCATGATCCCAGGGTCCTGGAATCGAGCCCTGCATCAGGCTCTCTGCTCAGCAGAGAGCCTGCTTCCCCCCGCCCCTCTCTGCCTGCCTCTCTGCCTACTTGTGATCTCTGTCTGTCAAATAAATTTTAAAAATCTTTTTAAAAAATTTTATTGAGACTTTTTTGTGACCTAACATGTGATCCAAACTAGAAAGGATTCCATGTGCACTTGAAGAGAGTATATTCTGCTGTTTTTGAATAGAATATTCTATTTATATATCTTTTATATCCATCTGCTCTAATGTGTCATTCAAAGCCACTATTGCTTTGTTGATTTTCTCACCAGAAGACCTACCATCAATGTAAGTGAGGGGTTAAAGTCTTCTACAATTGTTGCATTTCTGTCAGTTTCTCCCTTCATGTCTGTTAATATTTGCTTTATATGTTTAGGTTCTCCTACGTTGGGTGCATAGAAATTTACAGTTGTTATGTCCTCTTGATTAATCCCTTTATCATCCTGTGATGACTTTTGTCTCTTGTTAAAGTCTTTATTTTAAAGTTTATTTTCTCTGATATGAGTGTCGCTACCCCCCTGCACTCTTTTTGCTTCCATGACCACGAAATATCGGTTTCCATTCCTTCACTCTCAGTCTGTATATGTCTTTAAGTCTGAAGTCTCTATAGACCGCAGATGGATGAGTATTGCTTTTTCATCCATCCAGTCACCCTATATCTATGGATTTGAGCATTTAGTCTACTTATATTTAAAGTGATTATGATAAGTATGCACTTACTGCCATTTTGTTGTTTTCTGGTTGTATTTGTAGTTCTTCCGTATTCCTTTCTTCTCTTGCTTTTCCCTTGTGATTTAATTACTTTCTTAAGTGTTATGCTTGAATTCCTTTCTCCCTAATTTTTTGTTTATCTATTAAAGATTTTTTGGCTTGTGGTGACTACAGGGCTAATATACAACATCTTTTTGTGTGGCAGTCTATATTAAGTTGATGGTTGCTAAAGAACACATTATAAAAGCACTATTTATTTTTTATTCCTTCCTCCATGTTTTATGTATCTGATGTCCTATTTTATAGCTTCTTAGTTTATATGTCCCTTGACTTCTGCCTTTTAACCTCCATACTAGCTTTACTACTCTTGTTCTTTAACCTCCATTCTACCTTTATTGCTATTTATTTTTAGTGGTGATTTTTTTTTCTTTCATAATTTTCTTACTTCCAGCTGTGGCCTTTTCTTTGCACTTAAAGAAGTCCCTTTAACATTTCTTGTAAGGCTAGCCTAATGGTAATGAATTTCTTTAAGTTCATTTTGTTTGTTTCTCTGGGAAAATCTTTACCTCTGCTTCCATTCTGAATGAGCATCTTGCCAGGGAAAGCATTTTTGTTTGTAACTTTTTTTCTTTCAGAACTTTGAATGTATCTGGCCAAGTTTCTGCTGAAAAAATCAGCTCATAGTCTTATTTGGCATGCTGGTTCTTTAAGGGTGGAGACTCAGTTTCCTATTTCCCTCAGTCTCTCCTAGAGTTAAGCCTTGCTGGTTTTTAAAGCTCCATGAATTAACCCCACTAATTTTTAAAGTTACTGGAGTTAAGCCCTGCTGATTTTCAAAGCTATATATTACGGGGACTTGTTTTTCCAATATAGATTTCCAGGGCCAGGGATGCCCAGGTTGGGGTCTGATCTGCTCACCCTTCCATGCTTGTGATGTCCCTCCTGTTGGTGATTAGTCACACTGAGGAGGGGTTGGTTCCCCATCACATCTCCACCTCTTGTATCCTTTTTGATGTGGCCTCTCTCTCTATGGGCAGCTGTGGAAGATCTGTTCTGCCAGTCTTAGGGTCATCTTCAGGAAGAGTTGCAGTACATCTAGTTGTTGTCTCAGTGTGTGGGTGGAACAAAAAGAGCTCAGTGTCCTACTGCACTATCTTGCTAAATTGTGTCCACCTTCCTCTTTATTTGGCTACAAGGACAGAAAACCAACCTGAAATAGCTTATACCAAAAGAAAATTGGGATGTCTCATAGTGAGCAAGGGCAGCAACAGCTGGATCCAAGGACAGGAATGCTGTCAGTGACTCTCCATTTCAGCTCTGCCTGTTCCTTTCTTCCTCTCTTCATCTGCCTCTATTTCTTTCAGCCTCATGATGACAAGCATAGCCCCAAAATCCTGAACTTGACATTTACTGGTAGGTTCAACCATCTGGAAAAAGAATGACTTGAGTCTCAGATCAAAGTCTAAATAGCCTGTGAAGAAAATGTTGACCCAGATTGGATCTGGTGTCCATCCCTAGAACATTAAATTTTGGCCAAGGTCTAAACTACATCTGAACTAACATTGCCACTCCCAAACTAACCACGTGAATAAACAGGAGAAGGGATACTTCCTAGAAAAAGGAGGCAATGCACAGAAGAAGTGGGTGAGTTCTGGGGTTACAAAATAATGGAATCCAGTCAACAACCCAGTGACAAAATTTTTCTAAATCCAACCTGCCCTCAAACCGACTCAAGATCTTTTCTCCAACCCAGATGAATGCAAGTATAGAGAGAAATGAAGCATAGAAAGTTCTCTTCATAAGCAGGCTTAGGAACTCTGAATCATTGTTTTGTAGTGAACTTTTTAAAAAGCAACATGCTTCCCCTCCCCCCACTCTTTAGAAGAGTGGAAAACAAGAGACAGAGCTCCCTAAATTGAGTGAGGGACAAGCTAAGATTTTTATTTCTAGAAATCTTGCCAGAGAAACATTTTGCTGTGATAATTAAAGATTAATAATATCTGAGACAGCGACAGAAAATAACTCAGAGTGGTCCTGCTCTGATACAGTCATATTTGCTTTATTGTGGCTTCATAAAGATTTTGTTACATTCTAGCTATGCTCTTTCGGGACAGAGGAGTAGAGAGCACAATGGTAATGGGTCACTGGCTGCTCCGGGCTAATTTTACAATTCTGAAGATAGGAGATCAAAGCAGAAAATCATGAAAGCGAAAACAGGCTAAGTTCTTATCCTCCCCTGCCCGACACACACAAAACAATGTTAGTGACGGCCCTGATCTGAGGAAAATGAAAATGAATTGAGATTTAATCATTCACACTCACACAAAAAAATCAAGAAAGGATAGACAAGAAAGCAGTAATGCTGATTGCCCGCAGGAAAGCTGAATGGCCGGGGTACAATGGTTAGAGAAAACTTTTCACTGTATATTTTTTTACATTTTTACATTTTGACCCATATGATACCTTGTAAAAAAAAATAAAATTCTCTAAAACATCTTATAATTATAAAATCACTAAGATCTGGAAAAAAAGAATGACTAGGACACAAGTTTCTGGCTAGACTTTATGTATAAATTTTCTAATAAAAAGGAGGTTATTTTGAAAATGCAGAATTTAGATGTGAGGATGACTCTATTTAAAATACTGGTCCAAATGTATATTCCCAGAAACACTTCCAGTAAGCATATTAATAGTGGGTTCTGCCTTTCTCTTTGTAATGAGAACCATATAAAAAGGAAGAAGTCATTCTTAAAGCTGTCTCAAGATCTCCAGCTTCTGCACCTTGTCTGCTTCCTACTTGATCAGAACTGATGCCCAGTGAAGGGAACCATTGAGTATGTATGTGGTGTTCAGGATCGGCCCCTCCATCCCCTCAACACAAAGAACCATCTTTGCACACCTGTGCCTGCAGGAGGGTCACCTTCTCTCTCCAGAGACAGAAACGTACACTACAGACAGCCTTCTGTGTGCCAGGCAGTACACTATATACCAGATTACACAAATGAACAAAACACGGGTTTGTTTGTTTTTTTTTTTTTTTTAAAAAAGGAAAGGAAGGAAGAAAACAGGTAAATAAAATAAAGTCTCTCCCTAAAGAGATCATAAATACATACACATATTTTGGCATGATGATGCTAAAGCCTGTTTCTTCATGTTATCTGCTTGTTTGAGATACTTGCTTAAAAATAAAACCTCAGAAATAACTGAAGCTCATTCATTTTCTTACCAAAAAAAAAAAAAAAAAAGGAGGTGGGGGAATCTGTTCTATTATACTACCAATTTCAGAATGAGAGCAGATTGCATTAGTATACTTCATTCTTTGGGGATTTTTTGATGAAAAAGAAAACCCCCAGGCTTGTTTCCATTTCAGAAATATGAACCCTGCTGTTTGTTCCTCTTTAATTTTTGTTCCTGATTTGTCATCCTAGGGCATCAATCCTAATCATTTCATTTCCTTTTTATATTTGGCCCTTTCATCTCATGTGAGCTTTTGACAGCTTTTCTTTTTCCATTGACCAACCAAACAAGGGAAGATTCGTTATTAGATTTCTTCTCCAGTGGTGAAGAATGGTATCTATCTCCAAATCTGTAAAACTTTTTTATGTTAAAAGACACTTGTCCCACAGGACACAGAAGTCTCTGATCAATGGGTGTTGTTATAAGGAGGCAGAGCCCAAACTGATACAGGCTTCCCTCAAAAGCATCATTTCCTCCTTGCTCTCTGAGTGCACACAGAGACCAGATGACTACATCTAAGGAATGTAAAAAGGGAGGGTAGAGTCTCAGAGGATGGCCAGAGCAAGTCCAGTTACATCATTTGTGGGTCCCAGTGCAAAATGAAAATATGGGGCTCTTTGTCCACAAATTAAGAATGTCCAAATGGCGACAATAGAGTGAGGCTCTTGGCGGATAACACCTCGTATAGCTGGTCCTGGGTCAGAGAATTGACAGTGAACTCAAGGGGGTTTAGATTCCTTCCAAGGCTGAGAAGGTATGAAGGTGGTGCTAAAATCAACTATCCTCACTCACAGATGTAGAATAAAAGAAGACAGTAAGCGGTCCAGGACTTATAAACTTGGACTCAGAGACCATACCAACTAATTTCACATGGGAAATGTTTGTGTCTGTGTATCTCTGGGAAGAAGGTCCAGAACTTCCATCTGATTATGAAAGAACTCTGACACCCTCCCTACAAAAACCATCAATATCTAATCCAACTCCTTCATTTTGTCCACAAAGAGGTTGAACTTTTACAAAGTTGGAGAGAGAGTTCCTTTGGATTATTTTAGACTTCAAATCTAAAAGGTTTTTTTTTTTTATCACTATAACTTAGTTGGTCGATTTAATTGCAATTGCCTCATCAGTAAATTATATGTTTGCCATGGATTTGCTCATTTTATCATTCTATTTTAATCTTGGACAATAATCTGATTCAATTTTTATTTGAGTATTTAACATTAGCTGATATTCTTTAACTTTAATTTGGTAGCAGTAACTTCCAAAATACTTATATTGACTTCTCAAAAAAAGTATCGAAGATACATTTCAGGAACATAATTTGGAGGCTTGCTCTGGTCATGGGATTAATAGAGCAAAACTTTGGAATTTTGAACCGAGAAGAGGCTGGCTCCATTTCCCACCCTCTCTTATTACTCAAGCATGATGGCAATTTTAAGTAAATACACGATTTTATTTAATTTTTTTAAGATTTATTTATTTATTATAGAGATGTGTGCATGCTTGCATGTGCCTGAGTTAGGGGAGAGGCACAAGTAGAGGGAGAGAGGGAGAGGAAGAGAGAATCTCAAGCAGACTTCCCACCGAACACAGTCCCACAGCCCTGAGATCATGACCTGAGCCAAAATCAAGAATCTAAGGTTTAACCAACTGAGCCACTCAGGCACCCAAGTAAATAAACAATCTTAATCAAAAATACTAGCCATATGTAGAAACAACAGATTTATAACATAAGTGTTATTTTCACATTTCCTTTCTCAAGTTCCTGTGTATCTTGCCCTAAAAGCTCAACATGGTAAAACTTGGCTAATTATTATCTCCACTCACCTCTCTCTCCACTCCACCTCTCTTTTGTCCTTACTAATATTTTCCTGGCATGATAAGAGAATTATTTCTAGTTCACACTAATCTCCTTAGGGGCCTCTCAGCCCATGCAGGTCTTCAGCTCTATATTAAATTTTTTTGCAATACAGTCTTTTGAAATATTTCTCATTAAATCTTCCCAAATATCCCACAATGTGTGTCCTGTTGTATTTTCAAAGATGGCCTCACCAGTGTTTTTTAAACTGTATGTTCTTCTTATCACATGGTATTGACTCCATTAAAAGATTGGGGTCCTGTTTGCTCCTTTTGAATTTGGGTGGGCCTGGAACTATCGTGGATGTGACCCTGTGTGATTTCTGAGGCTAGGACACAAAGGTCAATAGAGCTCTCCCCAGCTCTTTGTCCCTTGGGACATGTGCTTTGGGTGCCCTCAGCTGAAATGTAGGAATTTCAGCTATCTTAAGTGGTTACACTGGAAAGGTCACATGGAGAGACTATGAAGGGAGGGAGAGAGGTACAGAGAGAGGAAGGAAAAGAGAGAGACCTACGGAGCCTAAGTTCTTCAGTGCCAGCTGAGTCTTCCCAGCCCAGCTAGCAGACACATGAGCGAGTAAACCTCCAGATAATTCCAACCCCCAGTCTTTTTTTATTTTATTTTATTTATTTATTTGTCAGAGAGAGAGAGAGCGAGAGAGCGAGCACAGGCAGACAGAGTGGCAGGCAGAGGCAGAGGGAGAAGCAGGCTCCCTGCCGAGCAAGGAGCCCGATGTGGGACTTGATCCCAGGATTCTGGGATCATGACCTAAGCCGAAGGCAGCCGCTTAACCAACTGAGCCACCCAGGCGTCCCCCAACCTCCAGTCTTAAAACCACCACAGCCAACACCAAATAGAGTAGAAGTAAGCCACACCCTCCAATCTGTGCCCAGACTTGGCAAAATAAATGTTTTCTTGTTTAAAAACCATGACATTTTCTTGTTTTAAACCATGAAGTTTTGGGGTCATTTGTTACACAGCTGTAGTAACTAGAACAGTAGGTCATGTTACTTTTAGGATTCCTTTGGGTGTGGGTAGTTAAGTCAACTTATACTTGTTTATGCTTAAAAGGTATCAAATTACATAACTGAAAAGTCTAGGGTTGATGCTGCCATGCTTTTAAAAAGAGCCATATATGATGTCCCCAAGGCCCAGGCCCTCTGCATCTCTCCACTCTGCCATGTCCATGTTGGCCACACTCTCAGGCTTCACTTGCTCACAGAGATGAAGCTGATCCAGATGTTACCCTGTCAGAATCAATTCAGCAGCCACAGCAGCCGAGAGAAGACTCCATTTCAACAACTCAAACAAAGGTTTTAAGCTTAATCCCGGCAGCTAAATTTATTTTGTTCCCATCCCTGAAGCATGGAATGTGCTGACCAGCCAGGATAGAGGCACATATATGGGAAATCAGGGAGGAAACCAAAATACCAGATATAAAAGAATTGGAGAGGATATTTCCCCCCACAACCAAAGACATTTCTGGATATTTATTGGAAAAGAAGGGCCAATGGATACCAGCTAGCTGAACAATAAATAGCAAATTATCCCTATACTATGTATGAGAAAACAGAGTTCAACTTTTTCTCAGGCACGACCCTACAGTTAGCTGCGTGACTTTGTCAGTTGTTGCCCTACAATGAGATGAGTCCGGGTTTGAACACAGGTCTGTCTGAGGCAAAAGTTCATTTCCTTTGCCCCAAATCATGATGGAATACTTTTTCCACTCTCTTTCCTCTCTTTTTTTCTGATACATTATAGTTCACAAGGCAGAAGTAAGAAAACTGAGGAAGAAAACCTTGCTGCTGAGAAGAGAAACTTTTGAATTCAGAGACAGGTGGTTTTCAATGATCTTGTGTTTAATTTGCCCCATTTCTTTCAGCTTCCTCCAGCATTCTACCATGACATCCATGAGTACTTCACTCTCAGTAGTCACTGTGACTAGTATTTCCTTGAGGTTCTATGCAGGAAAGTGCCTTCAGAACGAGTTTTTAAGGGATTCATTCTGTAAAAACAGAAAGGCCATTTTTTATAACAGCTCTATCAAGATAAAATTCACATGTCATATAATTCCTTCATTTAAAGTGTTCAGCTCAATTTAAAGTGTTCAATTCAGTGAGCCTGAGTGGCTTAGTTGGCTAAGCGTTCAACTCTTGATGTCGACTCAGGTCATGATCTCAGGGTTGTGCGATAGAGCCCTTTGTTGGTTCATGCTCAGCAGGGAGTCTCTTGAGATTCTCTATCCCTCTCTCTCTCTCTCTCTTCCGCATACACTCTCTCTCCTTCTTGCTCTAAAATAATAAAGATATTTTAAAATAAATAAATAAATAAAAATAAAGTGTTAGATTCAATGATTTTATTATATAAACAGAACTATGCAACCATCACCATAATTAATTTTAGAATATTTTCATCACCATAAAAAGAAACCTGGTACTGATTAGCAGCTAATTTTCATCCTTCCCATGTCACCCAACAACCATGTGTCTATGTGGCCTTCCTTATTCTAAATGTTTCTTATAAATGGGATCGTAAAATATGAGGTCCCTGTGATTGGCTTCCTTCACTTAGTGTGATGTTTTCATGTCATAACATGTATCAGTACTTCATTTTTAAAAGATTTATTTATTTAAGAGAATGAGTGAGAGCATGTGAGCAGGCGGCAGAGGGAGAGGGAAACAAGAAGACTTCCTACTGAGCAGGGAGCCTGACACAGAGCTCAATCCCAGGACCCTGAGTCATGACCTGAGCCCAAATCAAGAGTCAGGGGCTTAATGGACTGAACCACCCAGGTGGCTCATTTCTTTTTATTGTATTTCTTTTTATTGCCCAATAATATTCCATTATATGCATATACCACATTTTACTTACCTACTTATCCGTTGATGAACATCTGAGTTTTTTTTTATTATTTCATGCTTCTATGAACACTCTTGTACAAGTTTTTGTCTGGACATCTGTTTTCATTTCTCTTAGGTATATACCTAACATTGGAATTGCTGGATCATGTGGTAACTCTATATTTAACCTTTTGAGGAACTTCTAGGTTGTTTTCCAAAGTGGTTGCACTATTTTATATTCCCACTGGTGGGATATAAGAGTTCCAATTTCTCCCCATCCTTGCTCACACTTGTTACTACCTGCCATTTTGATTATAGCTATCCTAGTCGGTGTGAGGTGGTATCTCACTGAGGTTTTTATTTGCATTTCCTTCATGGCTAATGATGTCTACCATCTTTTTATGTGCTATTGTCCATTTGTATATCTTCTTTTGAAAAATACCTATTTATATTCTTGGCCCATTTTTAAAATTGGGTTATTTGTCTTTTTTTTAAAGATTTTATTTATTTATTTGACAGACAGAGATCACAAGTAGGCAGAGAGGCAGGCAGGGGGGCGGGGAAGCAGGCTCCCTGCCGAGCAGAGAGCTTGATGCAGGGCTCGATCCCAGGACCCTGAGATCATGACCTGAGCCAAAGGCAGAGGGTTAACCCACTGAGCCACCCAGGTACTCCTGGTTCTTTATATTTTTAGTAATAACTTATATGAGTTCTTTATGTATTCTAGTTACAAGTTCATTATCACACATATGATTTGCAAATATTTTCTCCCACTCTCTGGGTTGTTTCTTTCCATCTTTTGATGGTGTGCTTTGAAATACAAAAGTTTTTAATGTGTCATAAATTCCAGTATAGTATTTTCATCACTTGTCCTTTTGGTGTCATATAAGAAATGATTGCTTAATCCAAGTTCACAAAGATTTATGCCTACGTTTTCTTCTGAGCTTTATAGTTTTAAGCTCTTACATTTAAGTGTTTGATCCATTTTGAATAAATTGTATTCATGGTGTGAGATAAAGGTTTGGTTCATTCTTTTGGATGTGGCTAGCCAGGTCTCCCAGCATCATTTGTTGAAAAGACTACTTTTTTCCATGACTGAGTGGGGACACTTGGCACACTTTTCAAAAATCAGCTAATCACATGGATTCTTCCTAGATTCTCTATTCTGTTTCATTCATCCAAATGTCTATCTATATGCCAGTACCACATTGTCTTAATTACTATAGCTTTGCAGTAAGTTTGCAAATCAGAGTGCGTGAGTTCTTCAACTTTCGTTTTCTTTTCCAGGATTATTTTGGCAGTTCTGGGTACCTTGAATTTCCATATGAATCATCTTCTCAAGTTCCTTATGGCTATGTGTTTTTTTTCATACTCTTCCCTGCATGAATCCTGTTCATCATAATATTACCTGCCATTGATAACTTTAACAACTTTAGAAGTAATTTTTGCCTAAGACGTGTGGTTGCCTGTTTAATTTCATCCAGGATGTTTTCTCAGGTAAAGTAGTATCTCAGTAATAATCAAAACCTTGTTTAAACTCTGGTCATCAATTTCACAATCTGAATCATTACCAGGTCAATCGATAACTGTTATTTTGCATTCTTTTATCTGTTGTCTATTTGTAGACAACCTCTAGATATTGCTTGAAGAACACTTGTTTTAGTACTTTTCTTTGTACTCAGTAAACTTTCAATTCTTGGAAAATTTGGGGCTGATTCTATATGTGTGCCAGAGGCTTGATCTGATACGAACTCAGAACAGCAATTTATTTTAAGTTATTCAATCAAAATACAGGTAACTTCCATTGCAATGTGTAGAATTACTTTTAAGTATAATAAAATGAATCTTGGCCCAAGCCTAATCCTTGCATCAAGCAACTGAATTATTCTGCAACTTCTGCAACGGACAGAAAAGGAACTTTTGATCCCTCCCATGTGCCACTCCCATCTTGTCCAAAAAGCATACCACTTGCTGCTTATTAAACTGACAACCCATTCATCAACTGGCAAGAGGCTGCCTAAACAAATGTATCTATTTCTGACCCAGGAAATGGAAGCTTCTAGAGTGGAGGATCTCAGTCAGAGGCAGGACTGCAAGCTAGAAAGTCACAGCAGGAAAATCACATGAGGTGCTTTGTCAAAAAACAAAACAAAACAAAACAAAACAAAACAAAAAACACATAAAACAAAACAAACCTTGTACCTGCTTCCTATTCTCCACACCACCTTAATCCGGGAATATTAGGTTAAGGATAGAAGAAATGGGAAGGTCAGATATATTTATTTAGGAAAGTCCCTCAAGTCAATCAGATAACTACTGTTCTAACAATCGCCCAGGAAAAAAGCAGGGTTTTTCATAAGCCAACAGAAGTCAGAAAAGAAGATAAAAGAAAGGAGGAGGAGAGAGAAAGTTGATTGGGCTTAAAATCAATACTTTCTTTAATTTGGATCATACAGAAAATGAAAAGCAGAAAGGGGCTACTCAGTCTTGCCAGCCAAATAGGCAAAAACAATGAAAGGATCAGAGAGTGGAGCAAAAAGCTTGAAAAAGACAAATGAACATATAACAAAAACAATCAATGTTGTGGAAAAAATAAAAGAAAGGGAGAGACAGAGGAATAAAGAGCTGGTTCTAGGAAGTCAGAGTCAGGATATGGGAATTTACGCAAAGGACTGCTGACTTAAAATGGAATTAAAGACACAAAGAGTCATAGAAAACCCTTGGGGAATGGCTCTAATTTTATTTTTGAGGAAGTGAACAAGGATATGAGAGAAGCAGAAAAGAAGAATTAAGTAGCAAATTTAAGGAACTTATTTTTAAAGATTTATATATTTATTTAGTTGACAGACAGAGATCACAAGTAGGCAGAGAGGCAGGCAGAGAGAGGGAGAGGAGGAAGCAGGCTCCCTGCTGAGCAGAGCCCTAATGGGGCTCGATCCCAGGACCCTGAGATTATGACCTGAGCTGAAGGCAGAGGCTTTAACCCACTGAGCCACCCAGGTGCCCCTAAGGAACTTTTTAAGAAGAGAAAAGAAACTTTGGAGAAAGAGAAGTTAAACATTATCATGAAACGTACAGACTGAAGGCTTTTTTCAATTTAGGACATCCTACTTCCTCAGTATATGAGACCGGCCTATCTTTGGTGTAAGTTACACAAAATTTGGTTTATGAATATCAGAGTTATGCCTGGGAGGAAAAATAAAATTTCAGTAAGGCAGGCAACCAAGTAATTAGCCTCCAGGGCTCCTATCTAGAATTTCAAGAATCTTTTGGGTAAACCACTATTTTAATAAGATGCTGTAGGAGATTTTGTTCATATTTCCCTGGGAAAAGTGACAAATCGGCAAAGGAACACAATACAGACCAAAGGTGCTGATGAATTTTTGTGCGCACTTTGTGTACTTTCAACTCAAATAAAGTCATGAGTGCTATGTTTCCCATTTTCTTATTTCTTATTATTATTATATTTCTTATTTGCAAAACTTGAAAATTTCCTTTTCCAGTTCCACAGATGCTCTATTATGCAATTAGCCAAAATGAACTGATTTTTATGATATACTTCATAACTTACATCATTGTTTCATTTCATATTGAGTGATCCACATAGCAACTTGGGGGATGTTAGTGTAGAGGAGCTAGAATCAGATGGTTCCAAATTCCAACTCCACTCCATCCAAAGTATAATTCAAAACAAAGTATCTAATTTCCTTGTTCATGTAAAATAATCCCCGTATCAAAGAATTGGTATAAAGAGTAAGTAGGCAAGGAGGAGGTCAAACTTTTACTAGGATGATATGATACTCTATGTAGAAAACCCAAAAGACTCCACCAAAAAATTACTAGAATTGATACATGAATTCAGCAAAGTTGCAGGATATAAAATCAGTGTGCAGAAATCTGTTGCATTTCTATATATCAATAATGAAACAGCAGAAAGAAAAAAATCAACGAATCAATCCCATTTACAATTGCATCAAAAGCCATAAGATACATAGGAATAAACCTAACCATAGAGGTAAAGATCTGTACTCTGAAAACTATAGAACACTATTGAAAGAAATTGAGGAGGACACAAAGAAAGGGAAAAACATTCCATGCTCATGGATTAGAAGACTTAACATTATTAAAATATCTATAGTACCCAAAGCAATCTACACATTTAGTGCAATCACTATCAAAATACCGCCAGCATTTTTCACAGAACTGGAACAAATAATTCCAAAATTTGTATAGAACTACAAAGACTCTGAATTGCCAAAGCAATCTTGAAAAAGCAGGTGGCAACACAATTCAGGACTTCAACCTGTATTACATAGCTGTAGTCATCAAGACAGTATGGTATGGGCACAAAAACAGATACACAGATCAATGGAAAAAAATAGAAAAGCCAGAATGGACCCACAACTATATGATCAACTAATCTTCAGCAAAACAGGAAAGAATATCCAGTGGAAAAAAGACAGTCTCTCAACAAATGGTATTGGGAAAACTGGACAGCCACATGCAGAAGAATGAAACTGGGCCACTTTCTTACACCACACACAAAAATAAACTCAAAATGGATGAAAGACCTATATGTGAGATAGGAAACTATCAAAATCCTAGACAAAACACAGATAGCAACCTCTTTGACCTCTACTGCAGCAACTTCTTACTAGACATGTCTCAGGAGACAAGGGAAACAAAAGGAAAAGTGAACATTTGGGACTTCATCAAGATCAAAAGCTTTTGCACAGCAAAGGAAACAGACAACAGAACTAAAAGACAACCTGCAGAATGGAAGAAGATATTTGGCAAATGACAGATCAGATAAAGGGCTAGTATCCAAAATCTATAAAGAACTTATCAAACTCAGAATTAAATTAAAAAATATAAATTATCCAGTTAACAAATGGGCAGAAGACATGAATAGACATATTTCCAAAGAAGACACCCAGATGGCTAACAAACACATGAAAAGATACTCAACATCACTCATCATCAGGGGAATGCAAATCAAAACCATGATCAGATACCACCTCACACCTGTCAGAACAGCTAAAATTAACAGAGGAAACAACATATGTTGGTGAGGATGCAGAGAAAAGGGGTAGTGCCCTCTTGTACTGTTGGTGGGAATTCAAACTGGTGTAGCCACTCTGGACAACAGTATGGAGAGTCCTCAAAAAGTTAAAAATAGAACTACTCTATGACCTAACATTTGCACTATTAGGGATTTACCCAAAGGATACCAAATTATAAATTCAAAGGAGCACCTGCATCCCAATATTTATAACAGCATTATCAATAATAACCAGGCTGTGGAAAGAACCCAAATGTGCATCAATTGATGAATAAAGAAAGAAGTTGTTGGTATAAACACAATGAAATATTACTCAGCCATCAAAAAGAATAAAATCTTGCCATTTGCAAGACATGGATAGAGCTATAGAGTATTATGCTAAGTAAAATAAGTCGTTCCAAGAAAGACAAATACCATATGAATTCACTCGTATGTGGAATTTGAGAAAAAAGACAGATGAACAAGAGGAGGGGGTGGGAGAAGAGAGAGAAGGAAACAACCCATAAGAGACTCTTAAAAATGGAGAACAAACTGAGGGTTGATGGAGGGAGGTGGGCAAGGGATGGGCTAAATATGTGATAGGTATTAAGGAAGACACTTGCTGTGGTGAGCACTGGGTGTTATATATAAGTGATGAATCACGAAATTCCACTCCTGAAACCAATTTTACCATACATGTTAACTAACTAGATTTTAAATAAAAACTTGAAATTTTAAAAAAGGAAAGTTAGGTTATCTCTGTAAAATGTTTGCCACAATGCCTTGTACATAGTAAGTGGTCAATAAATAGCAGTTATTGTTCCTCTTTTTATTCAGAATAACCTTTGTCCTAAACACAAAAGAAAGCTATATTCCAAAGAGAAGGAAGGAAATGAACACTTAGTAGTGTTGGAAAGAAGGAACAACCTTAGTCTTTTAACGTGATGATCCCCAAAGTGCCAAAGTGATTGCAAGCATGAGCTGGAAGAGTGTATACAAAGTACCCCACCCAACGCCTGGCAGACAGTTGATCCGTATACTTAATGACAAGCACTAGGTTGGTGCTGAGTAGAAATGGGCCTTTTAATTGCTCTAAATTAAAAAAGATGAGGGGCGCCTGGGTGGCTCAGTGGGTTAAGGCCTCTGCCTTCGGTTCAGGTCATGATCCCAGGGTCCTGGGATCGAGCCCCGCATCGGGCTCTCTGCTCAGCAGGGAGCCTGCTTCCCCCTCTCTCTCTCTCTGCCTGCCTCTCTGCCTACTTGTGATCTCTGTCTGTCAAATAAATAAATAAAATCTTAAAAGAAAAATTTATGCTCTATCAACAACCAATGGTGGAGTCTGACCACACCCACACGGGGTCAAAAATGATAATCATATGATAACACTGTAACTACATCAAAGTACCAAAAAGCAAACCCTATGTATTTAATGCAAAGATGTATCACTATTTGAACAGAGATTCAGACGTAATTACAAATAATTTTTGAAATCATTTTAGGCAGAGTGGGTTTTGTTCCCAAGCAAGATCTTGAAACCTTGAGATGGGGGGCAGGGGGCACCAAAGAAGGAGAAAAGGACCCAGAATGGGGAGACTCTAAGTCCATGCTGTCTATTTCACAACTGAGTCATGATTCACATGGGCATTTGAAAGCAGGGTGGGAAGAAACTGTGATGTGTACAGTGTGGTTGCCTCTAGGTAACTGAGCAAAACAGACACGGAAGGGCCTTGGCATTGAGCAAGTGAGAGAAAGGCTGCCAAAATCAGAGTGGATCTGCAGTTGGGAAGAAGGAGAGACAGTGCTCTTTACCATCTGAGCTGGCCTGAACACCAAGAAATTCCATTTTCATGAAAAACAGAAAATTCAGTCATTAGTCAGTGAGCATCATGCCCGCATTTGGGCTTTTGCTGAGATGTGTTCATATCACATGGAAACATCTGACAAATCCCTTTTTGTAACACAATGTGGGAAGAACAGATTGATTTGGAAGGTTATGCTGTGGCTATTGAAAGTTTGGTATTTTATTTCATCAGCCTTGAAAGTTCAAGACTGAATGGGTTCTCAGTAAGTTCAACATAACCAGTCTTTCCTCTGGCATACGGACAGGCAGGGCCCTTGCATGTGGTAATGGAGACTGTGTCTTGGCCACACAAGGTTTCCAGAGGAGGGAGTGGGGACAGATCTAGCCTGACCTCCCCAGGATGCAGGAGAGAAGCTGTTTAGTAACTTGCACAGCTGGTCTAAATGAGTTAATAGTGGCTATGGAAATTGATCTGTTTATTCACTTAAGCTTAAAGAATTTGCTTGAGCCCAAGTGTGTTTCAGAAGCCTTTTGTACCCAACACTAGAACCATAGCCAGCACAAGATGACCATGCTACAAGAGTCATGGACATGGACAAAGGGAAAAGGAGATTTACTCTTTGAAGATTTCATTTATTTATTTGAGAAAGAGAGCATGAGCAGAGAGGAGAGGCAGAGAGAGAGGGAGAAGCAGACGCCCTACTGAGCTAGGAGCCTATTATGGGGTGATCCCAGGACCCACCCAGGCACCCCCAGGAAATTTACATCCCTCTTCTCAGCTCACATTTAAGTCATGGCCTGGGTGGAATTCAAAGTATTATTCCACTCTTTCTCGGTGTTAGGATACTAGCAAATTCTCTCAAAAGGGGTGGCTGAGAGTTTAATTAAAGGTCCCTTTACAAAAATGTAGGCAAGGTTAAAAGAAATCAGCAAGGAATGGTGATTCCTCATGGTTAGCTGTCTCTAAGCCAGAAGTGACAAGGGTAATAGTAGTTACCAGAATTTTCAGGGAAAGCTGTGGCTGAAGAGATGAGCTGCCCTTCAGGAACAGTAATCTTGTATAGAGAGTACAGTCATGTTCAAGTGTGCCTTTCTTCCATATAATACCAACAACCTAACTCCAGTGCCTCTCGAATAAGAGTGTTCTAGAGTCAAGGTCAAATGAATTCTTCTTTCTTCCTCTCCACCAATTATTGAAAAGCATTACACATTTTATTTATTTTTTTTTAATATTTTTATTTATTTATTTGACAGAGAGATCACAAGTAGGCAGAGAGGCAGTCAGAGAGAGAGGAAAAGAAGCAAACTCCCTGCTGAGCAGAGAGCCCGATGTGGGGCTCGATCCCAGGACCCTGGGATCATGACCTGAGCTGAAGGCAGAGGCTTTAACCCACTGAGCCACCCAGGTGCCCCAGCATTACACATTTTAGATTGCATATTGGGACTTTGATTTTCTTGTATAGTTTTTGTTTGTTTGTTTCTAGTATTTCTGATTGCTTTTTCTCTTATAGAGAATGAATATTTCCCTTCTCCATGTTATGAATGGATGTGAGCTTCTTACTCATGCTATTACATGGAAGTCATTCCATTTTTCTTTTTAAAGAACACTGGATTTCCTTTTTAATTTGAATTATTGCTTTCTAGGCCTGCCAGACATCATTCTGAGATTTTTTTTTGTAAAAAATGATTTTAAGAAATGTAAGTAATTGTATTACTAGGTTAATTCTACCTCTTTCATTTCACACTGTCTTTTTCCTAGTTTCTCACCCTTATTTAGCTGAATTACATCACTAAATAATATGCAAGAAAAAGATACAAGTAACATCTTTTTTTTAAAGTGCTGTTTTTCTACTTAATTCTATAATAGCTAATCTAATTAATATGGAACGGGGCTCTAGATTTCTTGCTAGCTGATAAAAGATGAGATACCAGTCTTCAGTTACGGATTAACGAAGCTTTAAATGTAATGTGTTTTGAAGACCATGCCTTTCATCACATTGAGATTATACACTTGACTGTCATGTGCATTACTCCAGTCGCTCATATGTTTGCACCATTTGGACTTAATGCAGAAAGCACTGCCTTCAGGATCACAGAAAGACATGAGGTACTGGTAGTGCCAATAAGCCAGCAACACTGATGAGAAAGGAGAACGGCCTGCACTCCATCTTCCCCATTAATCTCCGATCTGAACCGGACTTTAGGCAAAACATTGAATCCCACAAAGAGAGCTAAGGGAGATATAAAACAACGTTGGCAAAGAGTCTCCGATAGGAAGGGCCTCATCCCCTAAAAAGCACATGCCACAAATGTATTTTGAAAGGAAAAAGAGTGTGTGCATAATGTTAGAAGAATGATGTCAAGAACAAATGACCTAAATGGTCCTGTTCCATTTCTTTGTCATTCACTGAGTCAAAAACAATAAACAAAAAGTAGTCATCCACATACATTCACCTGAACCATACTTCCGAAGATAGAACTGTCCCTAGCACTCTGAGGGCATGAGACTATGAAAGGTCAATGATTTTCCGTAGCTTCAGGCCTACCTATTTTCTTTTCTCTCCAGGATCTTATCAGTCCCTTCTGAATCTTTCTGTCCCCTTTAAGTACACTCAGTTTTCTCATATTAAAAATAAGAAAAAAAGGGAAGAAAAGAAAAAGAACATATCTTATATTCACTTCCCTTCTGAAGATACTCCTTCACCACCAAACTTACCAAAGATATTGGTTACATGTGCTGACACCATTTCCTTATGTATGTACGTACCTATGTATGTATGTATAGGAAAAAAACATAGTCTGTATAGGTTTCAGTACAATCTATGGTTTCAGGCATCCCCTGGGGGTCTTTGAACATACCCACCCGTGGCCAAGGTGGGGACTAGTGTACCATTTTAGGCAATCCAACATCAAAATTACCATACATCTTTTTTTATGGATAACACTTTATTTTTTTGTTTTTAATTAAAGGATAGTTGATATATTAGTTTCAGGTGTATAATATAGTAATTCAACAATTATATACATTACAAAATGCTCACCACAATAGGTGTAGTTACCATCTGTCACCATACAAAGTTATTACAATATGCTGTATTTTTCATCCCTGAAGGCCTGATAATTACTTACTTTATAACTAGAAGTGTATACCTCTTAATCCCCTTTACCTAGTTTGCCAGTTTGTTACCCTCCCACCCTGGCAACCACCAAGTTGTTCTCTGTATTTACTAATCTGTTTCTGGGGTTGGTTGGTTGGTTCTGGGTTTTGTGTGTTGGTTTTTTTTTTTAATATTCCACATATAAGTGAAACCACATGGTATTTGTCTTTGTCTAACTTATTTCATTTAGCACAATACCCTCTAGGTCCATCCATCCTGTAGCAGCCCTTTGAAAAGCACCCAGACTTAATGTGAAAAATTCATTTGCTAATTTTGAAGTGTTGGTCAGAATCATAGGGGCCTGGGGATTACTCTCCAAGCCATCTTCCTCCTTTTCCTGTGCCTGCTAAAGCCAGTAGGCACCATCTTTTTCTTTTTCTTCCTTTAATATTCTTTTTTTCCCTTTTTAAAATTATTTTTCTTTATTCAGCAAATGCTATCTTTGCATGTCCCCTCTGCCTTACGCCAGCCAGAAGGCACTATCATAATGCTCACCCTCTACCAAGCTCCAGAGTGCCAGTATCTTCCAGAAGGGGGCTTTCACTCACATCTGGTACCCCAGTTTTTACATCTGGTGACTTGGTGTTTGTAGCTGGTACTAGGGAATGCCCCTCTATCACCAGCTCTACAGACCAGGGAGGATTGTGTTCCAGGGTCCCATAGGATTTTAATAATCAGAGAGATAGTCCTTTCTTTTTTTTTTAAGATTTTGTTTATTTATTTGTTAGGGAGAGCAGAAGAGGGAGAAGCAGTCTCCCCAATGAGCAGGGAGCCTGATGTGGGACTTGATTCCAGGACCCTGGGATCATGACCTGAGCTGAAGGTAGACACTTAACCAACTGAGCCACCCAGGCACCATGAGAGAGATGGTTCTTGACAGACTACAGTTCTCAGGGTACTGCATAGAGAGCATACCAAAACACATACCCAGCCTTTCTGTGGAAGAAACCTACTTGCTTATCTTGGAGTTTTGACCTTAGGAGAGCAGGCTTCAGGTTTGGCACACATCTAGAGACTATGGAGCTGCTCTTGTGGTACATGGGCCAGAAAATGCTATATTTATGCTCACTGGTATCTCCCAGAAAGGAATTTATACACTCATCTGGAGCCTTGATATTTTCAACTGCCACCAGGAGACACCTTCACATAGGCTGGCTCTTGTGGCTATGAGGCTTATACTTGTGGTCCTAACGGACTGTGTATTTGCATTCTTTAAAAACTGTTGCCTGCCAGTCTGGCTTCCAATCAGCCTGAGTCTAGGTGCTAACTGAAATCCTCCCTTTGGGACTCTGATGGGTCTTGGCACACCCTCAACTTCCGGGAGCTATTCATAATAAAATAGGCTACTTGAACAATCATAAATGCTTGAAAGATAACAAAAAACTAAGGAAGAGTTGACTGATAAGAGTCATCTCCTACACAAGGCCATCCCTTCAAGAGTAGGAGACTTGGCTCTTTCATCTAATGATAGAAACCAACACAGAGGGCTTCTGAGGCAAGATGGTGAAAGAGTAGGGGACCTCATTTCATCCGGTCCCTTGCTTTAGCTACATAACTATCAAATCATTCTGAACGCCCATGAATTCAACCTGAGATATAAGAAAAGAATATCTGGAACTCCACAAGTAGAAAAGCAACCACTTTCTGAAAGGTAGGAGGTACAGAGGAGTGAATCTGAGGGGTTATTTCAGAAGATAATGGAAGGGGAGGGAGCCTCAGAAAACCGGCTACCAGAAAGCAATATAGTCCTGGAAAGCAAACTGGAACCCTTAGAAATCTGCTCCAGTGAGAGACATCCCTGTGTGAAAGGTGCTTAGGTGGTGAAACAGGGCAGAATTCTAGGTGGGATAGTGTGGTCTCAGGATCCCCAGAGCCAGAGAAAGAATGGGGATACCTGAGCTGCTAGAGTTCCCAAGAATTGAAGCCAGGAAACTGGTTATAGTCAGGGGGCTCTCAGTTCCACTGGCCATAAGCCATGAGCTGTGGCCCCATTGGATGATCGCTTTCCGCATGGGGACCCTGCAAAAGATAGGAACGCAGGGACCCTCTGTCTTCCCCTGGAAGAGGTGAAGCAGGTGCACACAACCAGCAGATAGCTCTCAGTGCCAGAGCCCTGCAAAATTTTTGACAGGAAAGTGGCCACACTCTGTTTCCTCTGAGGGGCAGAGCAGGTGTGCTCACGACCAGGCAACAACTCTCAGGGTGGGGCCCTGAAAGGACACTAACCTGCAACATCTGCCTTCCCCCTGGAAGTTCAGTGTGGGCATGAACTGCAGGAGCCTGCAGAGTTTGGCACATGCAATAGTGAAGACTGTTTATCCCTGAGGGTTTGCTGAAAGGGGGGGACCACGATCTTCTGGATCTGGGGCTGGAGATCAGGGCATGGCCATTTTTATTTATTCTCCAAAGAAGCACGGAAAGCCTTCAGGGAACAAAAGCCACACAGAGAAACCAAAAACAGCTTATATGGAACACCACCACCTGGCAAGGGAGCAGTGCAATTCCACCCAAAGACACCTGAGAATCAGCACAGCAGGCCCCTCCCCCAGAAGACCAACTGGAAGAACAGGTGAACAGCAACTTTACACACCACACAGAACTGTAAAACTCCGGTGCTAGGGTAAATTAGTATATAGAATTTGAGGGTTTTTTCTCATGATTCGTTTATTTTCAACTAGTTTCTTATTTTATCAACTCGTTTTTAAGTCCTTTTTTAACTTTCATTTTTTACATTTACATTTTATAAATATATTCTTCATTTTGGCATCCTTTCACTCTATTCAGAATAATTTATGTGTGTGTGTTTTGTTTTCTTTACAATTTTGGAATTTAGTGTCTTCTAACACACAAACCAAAATACACTCAGGACCAAGGGGATCACCCCGTTTTGTCCACCCTTTGAGAGTATATACTCTCTTCCCTGACTTTTTCCTTTTTTTTTTTTTTTTTTTTTTTCCCTTTTTTTTTTTTTTTTTTTTTTTTTTTTTTTTTTTTTTTTTTTTTTTTTTTTTTTTTTTTTTTTTTTTGTTTCCCTTTTTTTTTTTTCTTTTTCTTTCTATTCTGATTTCTGACCTCTTCAGATTTTCTACTGTGTATTTTGCTTGGGTCGTGGTTGATATTTTTGATAGTGCTAACTCCTTCATCCACTCTTCTCTGGGCAAAATGACTAGAAAGAAGAATTCACAACAAAAGAAAGAACCAGAGGTAATACTCTCTACCACAGGTCTAATCCATATGGATATAAGAAAAATGTCGGAGGTGGAATTCAGGATAACAATTATAAAGTTACTATTTGGACTTGAAAAAAGCATAAAGGACGCTAGAGAATCTAGGGCAGAAATGACATCTAATCAGGCTGAAATTAAAAATGATCTAACTGAGATGCAGGCTAAATTGGATGCTCTAGCAGCTAGAGTAAATGAGACAGAAGAGAGTGCCAGTGACTTAGAAGACAAGTTGATGGAAAGTAAGGAAGCTGAGGTAAAGAGAGAAAAACAACTCACAGGTCATGAGCAGGGCTTTGTGAAATCAGTGATGCTATAAAACATACCAATATCAGAATTATTGGGGTGCCTGAGGGAGAGAGGGCCAGAAAGTGTATTTGAGCAAATCATAGCTGAGAACTTCCCTAATCTGGGGAAGGAAACAGCCATTCATGTCCAAGAGGTAGAGAGGACCCCTCCCAAAATCAATAAAAATTGATTAACACCCTGACTTATAATAGAGAAGTTTGCACATTCCAGAGATAAAGAGAAAATCTTGAAAGTAGCTTGAGACAAGAAGTTCCTAACCTACAGAGCTAGAAACATTAGACGGGCATCAGACCTAGCCACAATGGCCTCATGGGCCAGAAAGGACTGGCATGATATATTCAGGATACTAAATGGGAAAAACATGCAGCAAGAATAATTTATCCAGCATGGCTGTCACTCAGAATGGAAGGAGAGATAAAGAGCTTCCAGGACAGATAGAAACTGAAAGAATATGTGACCACCAAGCCAGCCCTGCAAGAAATATTAAGAGGGATCCTGTAAGCAAAGAGAGAGCTCAAGAGTAACATAGACCAGACAGTAACAGAGACAATCTACAGAAAAGGGGACTTAATGGGTAATACAATGGCACTAAATTCATATCTGTCAATAGTTACTCTGAATGTAAGTGGGCTGAATGCTCCAATCAAAAGACACAGGGTATCACACTGGATAAAAAAGCAAGACCCATCCATATGCTGTCTACAAGAGACTCACTTTAGACATAAAGACACTTCCAGACTGAAAGTGAGTGGGTGGAGAACTATTTATCATGCTAATGGACCTCAAAAGAAAGCTGGGGTAGCAATCCTCATATCAGACAAATTAGATTTTAAACTAAAGACTGTAATAAGAGATAAGCAGGGACACTGTATCATAGTTAAAAGGTCTATCCAGCAGAAGATCTAACAATTATACATATTTATGCCCCTAATTTGGAAACAGCCAGTTATATTAACCAGTTAATAACCATATAAAAGAAATACATAGATAATAATACAATAATAGTAGGACACTTCAACACCCCATTCACAGCAATGGAAAGATCATCTAAGCAGAAGATCAACAAGGAAAAAGGGTTTTGAATGACACACTGGACCAGGTGGACATCACAGACATATATAGAGCATTCCATCCTAAAGTAACAAAATACACATTCTTCTCAAATGCACATGGAACTTTCTCCAGAATGGATGACATACTGGGACATAAATTAGGTCTCAACTGATTCCAAAAGATTGGATTATTCCTTGCATATTTCCAGACCACAGTGCTTTGAAACTTGAACTCAATCACAAAAGGAAATTTGGAAGGAACTCAAACACCTGGAGGTTAAAGAGCATCCTACTAAAGAATGAATGGGTCAACCAGGAAACTAAAGAATAATTTTAAATATTCATGGAAACAAATGAAAATGAAAACACAACTTTTTAAAACCTTTAGGATACAGCAAAGGCTGTCCTAAGAGGGAATCACATTGCAATACAAGCCTCTCTCAAAAACTAGAAAAATCTCAATTACACAAGCTAACCTTACACCTAATGGAGCTGGAGAAAGAATAGCAAATAAAGCCTAACCCGAGCAGGAGAAGAGAAATAATCATGATTAGAGGAGAAATCAATGAAATAGAAACGGGAGTAACAGTAGAAGAGATCAATGAAACTAGAAGCTTGTTCTTTAAAGAATTAATAAGATCAATAAACCCCATAGCCAGACTTATCCAAAAGAAAAGAGAAAGGACCCAAATTAATAAAATCGTGAATGAAAGAGGAGGAATCCCAACCAACACTGAGGAAATACAAACAATTTTAAGAACATATTAGAGCAACTATATGCCCAACAAATTAGGCAATTTGGAAGAAATAGATGTAGAAGAATGAAACTGGACCATTTTCTTACAACATACACAAAGATAAACTCAAAATGGATGAAAGACCTAAATATGAGACAGGGATCCATCAAAATCCTAGAGAGGAGCACAAGCAGAAACCTCTTTGACCTTGGCCACAGCAAATTATTGCTAGACACATCTCCAAAGACAAGGGAAACAAAAGCAAAAATGATCTACTGGGACTTCATCAAGATAAAAACCTTCTACACAGCAAAGGAAACAGTCAACAAAACTAAAAGGCAGCCTCTGGAATGGGAGAAGATATTTGCAAATGACATATCAGATAACGGGTTGATATTCACAATCTACAAAGAGCTTATCAAACTCAATACTCCCAAAAATCATCATCATCATCATCATCATCATCATCCAGTCAAGAAATTGGCAGAAAACATGAACAGGCATTTCTGCAAAGAAGATATGCAAATGGCCAGCAGACACATGAAAAAATGCTACATATCTCTTGGCATCTGGGAAATACAATTGAATCCACTATGAGATACCACCACCAGTCAGAATGGCTAAAATTAACAAGTCAGGAAACAACAAATGTTGGCGAGGTGCAGACAAAGGGGAACCCTTGTACACTGTTGGTGGGAATGCAGGCTGGTATAGCCACTCTGGAAAACAGTATGGAGGTTCCTCAAGAAGTTAAAAATAGAGCTACCCTACGACCAAGCAATTGCACTACTAGGTATTTATCCCAAAGGTACAGATGTAGTGAAATGAAGGAGCACCTGCACCCCAATATTCATAGCAGCAGTGTCTGCAATAGCCAAACTGTGGAAAGAACCAAGATGTCTATTGATAGATGAATGGATAAAGAAGATGTGGTATATATATACAATGGAATATTACTCAGCCATCAGAAAGGATGAATACTTACCATTTACATTAACCTAGATGGAACTAGAAGGCATTACGCTGAACAAAATGAGTCAATCAGAGAAAGACAATTATATGGCTTCACTTATATGTGGAACATAAGAAACAGCACAGAGGATCATAGGTTAAGGGAGGGAAAACTGAAGGGGAAGTCATCAGAGAGGGAGAAAAACAATGAGAAACTTTTATCTATGGGAAACAAACTGAGGGTTGCTGAAGGGGTGGTTGGGTGGGGAGATGTGGTTATTGGAAGACAGGCACTAAGCAGGGCATGTGATGTGATGAGTACCAGATGTTATATGCAACTGATAAATTATTCAACATTACATGTGACATTAGTAATGTCCTACATGTTGGCTAATTGTATTTATTTAATTTTTTTATTTTTATTTTATTTTATTAACATCTAATGTATTATTTGCTTCAGGGGTACAGGTCTATGAATCATCAGTCTTACACAACTCACAGCACTCACCATAGCACATACCCTCCCCAATGTCCATAACCCAGCCACCCTATTCCTCCCACCCCCACCCCCCAGCAACCCTTGTTTTGTTTCCTGATTTTAAGAGTCCTTTATGGTTTGTATCCCTCTCTGGTCCCATCTTCTTTCACTTTTTCCCCTCCCCTCCCCCCACAACCCCCTGCCCTGCTTCTCAAATTCCTCATATCAGAGATATCATATGATAATTGTCTTTCTCTGATTGACTTATTTTGCCTAGCATAATACCCTCTAGTTCCATCCATGTCATTGCAAATGGCAAGATTTCTGGTTTTTTGATGGCTGTGTAGTATTCCATATATATATATGGAATACACACACACATATATACCAAATCTTCTTTATCCATTCTTCTGTTGATGGACATCTGGGTTCTTTCCATAGTTTGGCTACTATAAACATTCAGGTGCATGTGCCCCTTTGGATCACTACATTTGTATCTTTAGGGTAAATACCCAGTAGTGTGATTGCTGGGTTGTAATGTAGCTCTATTTCCAACTTTTTGAGGAATCTCTGTGCTGTTTTCCAGAGTGGCTGCACCAGCTTGCATGCTATTTTCCAGCGTGGCTATACCAGCTTGCATTCCCACCAACAGTGTAGGAGGGTTCCCCTTTCTCCGCATCCTTGCCAACATCCGTCATTTCCTGACTTCTTAATTTTAGCCATTCTAACTGGTGTGAGGTGATATTTCACTGTGGTTTTGATATGCATTTCCCTGATTCCGAGTGATGTGGAGCACTTTTTCATGTGTCTGCTGGCCATTTGGATGTCTTCTTTGCCGAAACATCTGTTCATGTCTTCTGCCCATTTCTTGATTGGATTACTTGTTCTTTGGATGTTGAGTTTGATAAGTTCCTTATAGATTTTGGATACTAGCCCTTTATCTGATATGTCGTTTGCAAATATCTTCTCCCATTCTGTCAGTTTTCTTTTGGTTTTTGTTGACTGTTTCCTTTGCTGTGCAAAAGCTTTCGATCTTGATGAAGTCCCAATAGTTCATTTTGCCCTTGCTTCCCTTGTTTTTGGCGATGTTTCTAGGAAGAAGTTGCAACAGCTGAGGTCGAAGAGGTTGCTGCCTGTGTTCTCCTCAAGGATTTGGATGGATTCCTGTCTCACATTGAGATCTTTCATCCACCTGGGGTTTATTTTTGTGTGTGGTGTAAGGAAATGGTCCAGTTTCATTCTTCTGCATGTGGCTGTCCAATTTTCCCAATACCATTTGTTGAAGAGACTGTCTTTTTTCCACCGGAAATTCTTTCCTGCTTCATTGAAGATGAGTAGACCCTAAAGTTGAGAGTGTATTTCTGGGCTCTCTATTCTGTACCATTGATCTATGTGTCTGTTTTTATGCCAGTACCATACTGTCTTGATGATGACAACTTTGTAATAGAGCTTGAAGTTTGGAATTGTGATGCCACCAAATTTGACTTTCTTTTTCAACATTCCTCTGGCTATTCAGGGTTTTTTTCTGGTTCCGTACAAATTTTAGGATTATTTGTTCCATTTCTTTGAAAAAAAATTGATGGTATTTTTTTTTTTTTTAAAGATTTTATTTATTTATTTGAGAGAGAGGCAGTGAGAGAGCATGAGCGAGGAGAAGGTCAGAGGGAGAAGCAGACTCCCCGTGGAGCTGGGAGCCCGATGCGGGACTCGATCCCCGGTCTCCGGGATCATGACCTGAGCCGAAGGCAGTCATCCAACCAACTGAGCCACCCAGGCGTCCCAAAAATTGATGGTATTTTTATAGGGATTGCATTAAATGTGTAGATTGCTTTAGGTAGCATAGACATTTTCACAATATTTGTTCTTCCAATCCAGGAGCATGGAACATTTTTCCATTTCTTTGTGTCTTCCTCAATTTCTTTCATGAGTACTTTACAGTTTTCTGAGTACAGGTGCTTTGCCTCTTTGGTTAGTTTTATTCCTAGGTATCTTACGGTTTTGGGTGCAACTGTAAATGGGATCAACTCCTTAATTTCTCTTTCTTTTGTCTTGCTGTTGGTGTATAGAAATGCAACTGATTTCTGTGCGTTGATTTTATATCCTGACACTTTACTGAGTTCCTGTATGAGTTCTAGCAGTTTTGGAGTGGAGTCTTTGGGTTTTCCACATAAAGTATCATATCATCTGCAATGAGTAAAAGTTTGATTTCTTTGCTGATTTGAATGCCTTTTATTTCTTTTTGTTGTCTGATTACTAAGGCTAGCACTTCTAGTACTATGTTGAATAGCAGTGGTGATAATGGACAGAGGTGTTCCTGATCTTAGGGGAAAAGCTCTGTTTTTCCACATTGAGAATGATAGTCACTGTGGGTTTTTCATAGATGGCTTTGATGATATTGAGGTATGTACCCTTTATCCCTACACTGTGAAGAGTTTTGATCAAGAAAGAATGCTGAACTTCATCAAATGCTTTTTTAATATCTATTTAGAGTATCATATGGGTTTTGTTCTTCATTTTATTAATCTATTGTATCACATTGATTGATTTGCAGATGTTGAACCAACCTTGCATTGGCTAATTGGGTTTAGATTAAAAAATTATTAAAAACAACCAAAAAAGAAACCAACGCAGAAAGTCAAGCAAAATGAAAAAACAGAGGAACATGTTCCAAACAAATGAACCAGATAAAAACTCAGGGAGAAAAGAAACCTAATAAAATGCAGATAAGTAATCTACCTGGTAAAGAGTTTATGGTAGTGGTCATAAATATGCTCACTGAACTTGAGAGAGGAATGGATGAACACAGTGAGAACTGCAAGAGAGAGAATGTATAACATGGTACCAAGGGGCAGTCACAGAGGTGCATAATACAGTAACTGAACTGAAAAATACACTGGAGGGTTCTACAGCAGACTAAATGAAGCAGAAGAAAGCTTCAGTGAACTTGAGGACAGGGCAAAGGAAATCACCCAATCATAGCAGCACAAAGAGAAAAGAATGAAAAATGGTCAAGATAGCTTAAGGGACTTATGGGACAACATTATGTGGACCAATATTCCATCATAGAGGTCCCAGATAAAAAGAGAGAGAAAGGGGCAGAAAGCTTATTTGAGGGAATAATGTCTGCAGACTCCCCTAACTTGGGGAAGGAAACAGACATCCAAGTCCAAGAAGCCTCGTTAGTTCCAAATTGAACACATGATCATTTATCCCCCCAACTTAGTTCATCTATGGTGTCTTATATTTCAGTAAATGGCACCAAAAATCCATTCACCTGAGCAAGTCAGAAGCTTAGGGCTTGTCTTTGCCATGCAAGCTTGCTCATCCTCTATATCCAAATGAAATCAAAGAATTGTTCATGTTACCTTCTGATTATCTCAATTTCCTTTTATCTCCTCTCTTGCTACTATAGTTCAGTCTACCCCCAACTCTGCCCTGGACCATTTTTATAGCCTCTTACCTGATCACCTCTTACTCTTCATCTAATTGTCCACATTGTTGGCAAATTGATTTCTTTTTAATTTAATCTAAATATGAGCATATAATTCCCCCACTTTAAGAGCCTATCAGTAGACTCTAGTTGCTCTAGAGGACCAAAATTTGCATTAGATAGATAGATAGATAGATAGATCAATTGATATCTATATCTATGTCTGTCTATCTATCTCTCTATATATGGGGGGGGAGAGAGATGATAGATAATGTGACCCTGTCCCCTTTTCCAACCTCATTTCTCAATACTCTTCCCTCATGGGAGTGACTGTCAGACCTCTGGACACTTTGGCCTTCTTCCAGTTCTCAGAATATGCCATGTTCAGTCCTGCCTAAAGGCATTGCATAATGTTTTTCTCTCCCAAATACACTTTTCTTCTCCTTATGTTTACCATGTTAATTCCTTTTATTCCAGCAGATTTTAATTCAAACAACACTCTCTCAGTGAAGCATTCCCAGAACTACCAGCCCGGGTCATGACCATCTTTTAGACATAATTTCGGCCTCTTGTATCATTCTTTCACACCACTTTTCATGGCTTGTATTTCAATATTTGATCCCTCTGTCTTCCCAAGTTGACTGTAAACTCCATGAGAGCAGAGACAGCTTCCATGTTTCCATCACCAGGGTAGCTCAAGCACCAAGCACAGCAGTTGACACAAAGTCGATGCTGAATAAATAAACAAGTCAGTAATGGTGTTTTATTGTCCAAGGTAGGCAATAAGAGGTACAGAAAGATATTAATTCTATGCCTCGTGTAATAAATATAAAAGGACTCAGAGGAGGAAAGAAATCGATATAAATAAAATTTCCTGTGACATATTTATGAACCTTTTAGGAACTGGACCAAACGGTGGTTGGGAAAGGATATATAATTCTCTGCCATTTCCTCTGCAGTGCTGACAGATTTAATCTGGAAAGTTAAACCTCCCAATAATAGATTCTTTAAGAAAACTAAAAAAAAAAAAATGGACCAAGAGTTTGATTTATGAGACAATTGGAAATTTGAGCACTGATTTTATTATACCCAGGAGTCATTATGTTTTGTTTGATAGTGGTATTGTGGATATATTTTAATAAAGAATATTTATTTTTTAGAGATCCATATTGAAATATTTATACATAAAATGGTATAGTATCTAGGATTTTCTTCAAAATAATATTTAAAGTGTTAGAGTTAATAAAATTGACTCTGACCTAGCAATTATTGGAGCTGGCTGATGTGCACATCAAGTTGTGTAATGTGATGCTCTCTATTTTTATATATGTTTGAAATTTACAATTAAAAAGTTATTAAAAAGAAACACACAAAAGAAGGGCAGCGCAGCAGGTCAAATCTGTTCACAGAAGAATTCCAACAAGGAGCTGTTATGTTGTATAAACCTTTCCAGAACATAGGAAAAGATGCAATTTCTCAACTCATTCTTTGAGATTAGTGTAACTCTAATATTAAAACCACACAAGGGGGATTGCGGTCAAGATGGCGGAGAAGTAGCAGCTGAGACGACATCAGGTAGCAGGAGATCAGCTAGATAGCTTATCAAACCATTGCAAACACCTACAAATCCAACGTGAGATCAAAGAGAGGAAGAACAGCAATTCTGGAAACAGAAAATCAGCCACTTTCTGGAAGGTAGGACTGGCGGAGAAGTGAATCAAAAGTGACGGGAGGATAGACCGTGGGGGAGGGGCCGGCTCCCGGCAAGAGGCGGAGCAACGGAGCACTAAATCAGGACTTTTAAAAGTCTGCTCCACGGAGGGACATCGCTCCAGAGGCTAAACCGGGGTGAAGCCCACGCGGGGTCAGCGTGGCCCCAGGTCCCGCAGGGTCACAGAAGGATCGGGGGTGTCTGTGTGTCGCAGAGCTAGCAGGTATAGGAGCGGGAAGCCGGCTACAGAGACAGAGCCGAAGAGTGAGCTCTCAGCTCGGGGTTACCTTGAACCGGTCGCAGGCTGGGTGAGCTCGGAGCACGGCCAGGGGCGAGGGAGATGGGAGTAGCCAGAGCTTTTCTCTGAGGAGGGGAGCCCCGAATCTCAGCTCTTCCGGGCCGGAGACTAGGAGGCCGCCATTTTCATTCCCGTCCTCCAGACTCTACGGAAAGCGCTCAGGGAACAAAAGCTCCCGAAAGCGAAACCGAATGGATTACTTAGCCCGGCCCCTGGTAAGGGTAGTGCAGCTCTGCCTCGGGCAAAGACACTTGAGAATCACTACAACAGGCCCCTCCCCCAGAAGATCAAAGAAAATCCAGCCAAGACCAAGTTCAGTTAACAAGGAGAGCAGCGGAACTCCAGAGGAGGAGAAAGCAAAGCGCGGAATTCATGGCTTTCTCACCATGATTCTTTAGTCTTGCAGTTAATTCAATTTTTTCTTTAAAGGGCATTTTCCTAGGGTCTTTGCCACACTTTTAGTATTTTATTTGCTCCTTCATATAATCTTATCTGGAAAAAATGACAAGGCGGAAAAACTCACCACAAAAAAAAGAACAAGAGACAGTACCAAAGGCTAGGGACCTAATCATTACAGACATTGGGAATATGTCAGATCTAGAGTTCAGAATGACAATTCTCAAGGTTCTAGCCGGGCTTGAAAAAGGCATAGAAGATATTAGAGAAACCCTCTCTGGAGATATAAAAGCCCTTTCTGGAGAAATAAAAGAACTAAAATCTAACCA
>PISX010015391.1:0-49717 GCA_004024625.1 Mellivora capensis | reverse complement strand
TTGAACCTTCATTATTATAGTCATTTTTTATCCTTCATTGTATCTAACTTTATTTTCTGTATACACATAGGGTTTTTTATTCTAAAAAAAATGGAGTACAACTTATTCTAATAGATCAAAATATACCCTAAATCTAGCTCTGGGCTTGTTCTAGTCTCCAGCTTGAGCAAATTCTCTCCACTTTCTTTTTCTTTATTCTCCCAGCCAACTTACTTTATCAACTCCTTTTTTAGAAATTAAAAATTTTTTTCATCTTTATAGGCATATTCCATCCCTTCATTGTGTTTACCCTTGTATATGTTTTTCATTCTTTAAAATTTGGGGAGGTAGTTTCTTCTAAGAGACCAAAATACTCCCAAAATTAAGTGGGTGACCCTGTTTAAGTCACCAGTCTAACATATATATATATATATATATATATATATATATATATATATATATCTTATTTATATTTTTTCTTTATCTGTTTTCTTTTTTCATTTTTTTTTTCCTGAATTTTTATCTCCTTTCTCCCCCACACGATTTGGGGTCTCTTCTGATTTGGTTAAAGCACATTTTCCTGGGGTCTTTGCCACCCTTTTAGTATTTTATTTGCTCCTTAATATATTCTTATCTGGACAAAATGACAGGGCAGAAAAACTCACCACAAAAAAAAAAAAAAAAAAAGAACAAGAGGCAGTACCAAAGGATAGGGACCCAATCAATATGGACATTGGTAATATGTCAGAACTAGAGTTCAGAATGTGGATTCTCAAGGTTCTAGCCAGGATCAAAAAAGGCGTGAATGATATTAGAGAAACCCTCTCTGGAGAAATAAAAGCCCTTTAGGAGAAATAAAAGAACTAAAATCTAACCTGGTTGAAATTAAAAAAAAGTTATTAATGAGGTGCAATAAAGAATGGAGGCTCTTACTGCTAAGATAAATGAGGCAGAAGTAAGAATTAATAATATAGAAGGCCAAATTATGGAGAATAAAGAAGCTGAGCAAAAGAGAGACAAAAAAATACTGGACCACGAGGAGAGAATTCAAGAGATAAGTGACACCATAAGATGAAACAACATTAGAATAATTGGGATTCCAGAAGAAGAAAGAGAGAGGGGAGCAGAAGGTACGTTGGAGAGAATTATTGTAGAGAATTTCTCTAATATGGCAAAGGGAACAAACATCAAAATCCAGGAGGTGCAGAGAACCCCCCTCAAAATCAATAAGAATAGGTCCACACCCTGCTACCCAATTGGAAAATTTACAAGTCTTAGTGACAAATAGAAAATCCTGAAAGCAGCATGGAAAAAGAAGTCTATAATATACAATGGTAAAAATATTAGATTGGCAGCAGACTTATCCACAGAGACCTGGCAGGCCAGAAAGAACTGGCATGATATAATCAGAGCACTGAACGAGAAAAACATGCAGCCAAGAATACTATATCCAGCTAGGCTATTATTGAAAATAGAAGGAGAGATCAAAAGCTTCCAGGACAAACAAAAACTGAAAGAATTTGCAAACACCAAACCAGCTCTACAGGAAATATTGAAAGGGGTCTTCTAAGCAAAGTGAGACACTAAAAGTAGTAGATCAGAAAGGAACAGAGACAGGATACAGTAACTGTCACCTTATAGGCAATACAATGGCACTAAATTCATATATTTCAACAGTTAACCTGAATGTAAATGGGCTAAATGCCCCAATCAAAAGACACAGGGTATCAGAATGGATAAAAAAACAAAACCCATCAATATGTTGCCTACAAGAAACTCATATTAGACCCGAAGACACCTCCAAATTTAAAGTGAGGGGGTGGAAAACAATTTACCACGCTAATGGACATCAGAAGAAAGCTGGGGTGGCAATCCTTATATCAGATCAATTAGATTTTAAGCCAAAGACTATAATAAGAGATGAGGAAGGATACTATATCATACTCAAAGGGTCTGTCTAACAAGAAGCGCTAACAATTTTAAATATCTATGCCCCTAACGTGGGAGCAGCCAACTATACAAACCAATTAATAACAAAAAACAAAGAAACACATTGACAATAATACAGTAATAGTAGGGGACTTTATCACTCCCCTCACTCAAATGGACAGATCATCCAAGCAAAAGATCAACAAGGAAATAAAGGCCTTAAATGACACACTGGACAAGATGGACATCACAGATATATTCAGAACATTCCATCCCAAAGCAAGAGAATACACATTCTTCTCTAGTGTGCATGGAACATTCTCCAGAATAGATCACATCCTGGGTCATAAATCAGGTTTGAACCCGTATCAAAAGATTGGGATCATTCCTTGCATATTTTCAGACCACAATGCTCTGAAGCTAGAACTCATTCACAAGAGGAAATTTGGAAAGAACCTAAATACATGGAGGCTAAACAGCATCCTTCTAATGAATGAATGGGTCAAACATGAAATTAAAGAAGAATTGAAAAAAATCATGGAAACAAAAGATAATGAAATCACAACGGTTCAAAATCTGTGGGACACAACAAAGGCAGTCCTGAGAGGAAAATATATAGCGGTACAAGCCTTTCTCAAGAAACAAGAAAGGTCTCAAATACACAACTTAACCCTACACCTAAAGGAGCTGGAGAAAGAACAAGAAAGAAAGCCTACACCCAGCAGGAGAAGAGAAATCATAAAGATCAGAGCAGAAATCAATGAAATAGAAACAAACAAACAAAAAAAAAAACAATAGAACAAATCAACGAAGCTAGGAGCTGGTTCTTTGGAAGAATTAATAAGATTGATAAACTCCTGGTCAGACTTATCAAGAAGAAAAGAGAAAGGACCCAAATAAACAAAATCATGAATGAAAGAGGAGAGATCACAACCAACACCAAAGAAATGCAAACAATTATAAGAACATTCTATGAGCAACTCTACGCCAACAAATTTGACAGTCTGGAAGAAATGGATGCATTTCTAGAGACATAAAAACTACCACAACTGAACCAGGAAGAAACGGAAAACCTGAACCGACCCATAACCAGTAAGGAGATTGAAACAATCATCAAAGATCTCCAAACAAACAAGAGCCCAGGGGCGGATGGCTTCCCAGGGGAATTCTACCAAACATTTAAAGAAGAATTAATTCCTATTCTCCTGAAACTGTTCCAAAAAATAGAAATGGAAGGAAAACTTCCAAACTCATTTTATGAGGCCAGCTTCACCTTGATACCAAAACAAGGCAAGGATCCCATCAAAAAAAAGAATTACAGACCCGTATCCTTGATGAACACAGATGCGATAATTCTCACCAAAATATGAGCCAATAGGATCCAACAGTACATTAAAAGGATTATTCACCATGACCAAGTGGGATTTGTTCCAGGGCTGCAAGGTTGGTTCCACATCCACAAATCAATGTGGTACAATACATTAATAAAAGAAAGAACAAGAACCATATGATACTCTCAGTAGATGCTGAAGGACAGAGACAATAGGATGGGCTCCCCAGAGAAGGTGACACTGGATGAAGACCTCAAGAAAGGTGGAGAAGGGGCGTAGAGAGGGGATGGCGGCCTCTGCTTGAGATTCTCTTCCTCTCCCTCTGCTCATCCCCCTCTTGTGATGCTCTTTTTCTCTCAAATAAATAAATTTAAAAAAAACTCACTTCCTATTGGCAAGTCATAATCTTATTATCATCTTAGTAAACATATTCCAAAATGTAAGACAAAATAATATTCTTTTTGCACAGGTTCTAGTCCTTGACATGAAATAGTTTGTCCTCTAACTTGTAAAAGGTTTACTGGACTGAAAACTGAACCAGTAAAGCCATAAATGTCTGTGAGTATGAAACAAGTCTTAAGAGCACGCACAGAGAACAACCCCCGCTTGCAGGTGGGTTCTGTGACCATTGGGGATGCAGACCTGGAGTTGCCTGTTAAGCTCGTTAATAAATCCCTTACCCAGAAGCCACTGCCCAGATGATTCTGGAAATGAAAACCATGGAGCTGGGCAGCAGGGTGGCCCAGGCCAGGGCACCCACTGAGGCAGGAACAGGAAGAAAGAGAAAATGGGCCAACATAATAGGATGAGAGCAAGAGGATTTCTTAGGAGCCCAAGAGCTGCTATTGACCCAGCCCAGTGTTGACAAGACCAAGATTTTGTGAGGCTGTCCTTGACCCAGGACTGGGGTGGCCCGGGTACTAACTCTCCCCAAGAAGGCCAGCCATCCCTGGAGCCCTCTCCCAGGCTGGCTCCTCAGAGGCCCCTTGGTCTTAGCTCTGCCAGTCTTGTTCCCTCCTCCTAAGCCATATTGGTAGGATACTTTCACCTCTACATTCAAGGCTAAAGCCCAGGAAGCAGGAGGACTTTTCTATAAAGTCTCTGTGTCCAAATGCAGAACATAGTACATTGAGGACGTTGACCTAAGTGCCTTCTACAGCATACTGAGGAGGCTTTGATCTTTGTGAAAATAAGGCTCTCTTATGTCAACTTGAAGATTAAATGAACCTCTCCCTACCCACCAGAAAGCATCCTCAGGCATCCTGAGCATCAGAGAGATTCTAGAAAGCAGCATGTTGATGAGGAATGGAAAAGGCTACACAGTTACCTCTTCCATATCACTAAAGTGTAGATTTAAGAAATACTAAGTACAAAATTTGGCAAATCATGTTTTATGGCTTAGAAGACATTTATGTTTTCAGGAAAGAGAAATCTTTAGAACTTTTATCATTCCCAAATTGCCCCTGGGTCCAGCAGTCTTGAAATAGGAGGGTAATAGATGCACTAAATTGTAGGGAGTAAATGGCTGTACCAAGCCGCATTTCTTATCACAAAGTAAAAGACTTAGGAATCAGATCAGTCCCACTGGGGAAGGATGGAAGGCACTTCTGCAGTGACCATCTCTGACTCCACAGCAAGAACGTTACACACAGGCAGCCCTAAGTCCAAAAGGAAGTTTAAGTGGGTGCATGCAAATTCGGACATGACCTCCCATGAAGACAAACTAAGCTGAAAGCAGGTGCCAGCATGCCATTTGGAGAAAATACCATGTTACGAAGAAGATGTAATTGAAAGATAATGACTAACAAGTGTATTTATGAAACAAACTAAAATGGAAAGTAGAAAGTGTTTTGAATCAAAATGAAATGCGTGACATAAAATGCAACATCAGAATTTGTAGGATGTTGCTAAAGCTGTATTTATAGGAGAATTTATAACATTAATTACTTATCTTGAAAGAGAAGAAAGGTCTCAATGACCTCAGATTCTACCTTAAAAACTAAGAATAGAAAAAGCAAATTAAACCAATGGTAACTTTAAAAAAAAGAGAAAATAATAAAGATCAGAGCAGAAACCAATAAAATAAATACCATGCAGAAAATCAATGGAACGGAAAGTTGGTTTGTTGGAAATATCAACCATATTGATAAACCTCTGAATAAAAGGGAACCTGAAAGTTAATATTGCGAATGAGAGAGGTGAAAGATAAAAATGATCATACGAACAATTCTATATTAATAAATTTGACAACATGAATGAAGTGGACACATTCCTTAAAAGACACCAACAACCAAAGCTCACTGAAGAAGACAGAAAACCTGAGTAGCTCTAAATTTGTAGAAGATGTTGCAGTTTAAAAACTTCCCAGACAGAAAACTCCTGGCTCTGATGACGTTGCTGGTCCACTGGACCAAAAAGTTGAGGAAAAAGTGATACTAATGTACACAAACCTGGAAAACTGCAGAGGAAGACGTGTTTGCCATGTCCTTCTATAAAGCCAGTATGACACTGACGCCAAACATAAAACGTTATGAGAACATGTGGTCCATATACACAATGGAATATTATGCAGCCATCAGAAAGGATGAATACCCAACTTTTGTATCAACATGGATGGGACTGGAGGAGATTATGCTGAGTGAAATAAGTCAAGCAGAGAGAGTCAATTATCATATGGTTTCACTTATTTGTGGAGCATAAGGAATAACATAGAGGACATGGGGAGATGGAGAGGAGAAGTGAGTTGGAGCAAATCAGAGGGGGAGATGAACCATGAGAGACTGTGAACTCTGAGAAACAAACAGGGTTTTGGAGGGGTGGGGGGTGGGGCATTGGATGAGCCTGGTGGTGTGTATTAAGGAGGGCATGTATTGCATGGAGCACTGGGTGTGGTGCATAAGCAATCTTGGAACACTGAAAAAATTAAATTAAAAAGCAAAAAATGTTATAAGAAAAGAAGCAAAATAAAACTATCTATATCTGCAATGAACATATATTTGAAGATTATGAACAAAATTTTAGGATATCAAATATGACAATATATGAAAATGACAAGACCTCACAACCAAATGGAGCTTATACCAGGAGTTTATACTGATTTGGAAATCAGTGTAATTCACCAATATTAATATACTAGAAAGAAATAGGAGAAAAAAAAACTTGAAAAAAAATCCAGCATTCATTCCTTATAAAAATTCTTAGTAAACTTGGAATAGAAGGGAACTTTCTCAACCAGAATAAGAACATGTATGAAAAACCTACAATCAGTAAAATACTAAGTGGAAAAAGGATAATTGTGTTTCCTCCAAGATTCAAGACCAGGAACAAGATGTGGATGTTCACTTTGCTCACTTTCATTCAAAATTGCATGTTGCAATCAGGCAAGGAAAAGAAACAAAGGGTGCCCAGGTTGGAAATAAAAAGTAATGGGCAGCACAGTTTTGCTTATAGGAAATTAATGGTATTGTTAGCACCTTTGCTGAGCAGAAGTTAAGGCAATGAGAGCAGAATTTATTCAGGAGCTCTTGCAATAGGGAAAGAGACCTTGGTATAGAACTGGGCTTACTTCTGAATATGGCATGGGCAGTGAGGTTGTATGGCCACTGAGCAGGGTGGAAATCCACTAAGAGGAGACAACGGGGGTGAGGGGGAAGTGGGACTAAACTGATGGGACAGGATTCTGGCTGAGGGCAGGCCAGGCTGATCAGAAATCACATGGGGCATGAGGAATCTGATCATATATCCAGGGTGAGGGCTCCTTTCTAAACCTGAGTAGCAAGATTCTTGCTACATGGGGCCATGCAGGCCTGACCAGGACAGAGGCCAACGCCGAGATCCAGAGGGACTCCTGGGAGCCTGATTAGAGTTTAGCCAAGAATAGAGTCGTGTCCATATCCACATACACCTGCATTTATGCACATGTGTGCACACACACACACCCACCACACAACAGATACATACCACGCACACACAACACACACACATACACAAGCAAACCACACACACACACAACACATCACACATGGACACATGTACACACATGGTATGTGGTACACATACCACATACACCGCACACACATACAAAGCTACAACAACTCGTAAGGGAGCTGAGAAGGTTTTCAGGATATAGGATTTACGTACAAACATCAGTTACACTCTAAGAGTCAGCAAACCATAGTGCAAATGACAAAACTGGCCCACAGTCTTCTTTGTATAGCATGTGAGCTGGGAGTTGTTTTTGCATTTTTTTGTGTCAGCAATAAAACTATTGTATTGGCCAATTTGAAGGCCTTTTTTCAGGAAGGTGGTCCATACAATTTTTTTGCTTCTATATTTTAAAAGTTCTAAAGAAGAATATGGAACACTTACAATATGTGGTTCACAAAGCCTAAAGTATTTACTGCTAGCCTCTGTCCCCCCTCCAGAATAAATAAATTAAGAACCCACCATCCACTTTCTATATACGTGAAACTAACATTCAGAAATTCAAATAAAAAACCATTTATGAATATCAAAAAATATGAAATACTTAGGGATAAATCCAACACAAGATGTGGATCTCTTGTAAATGGAAAGCTAAGAAAGCATGGCTGTGAGAAATTAAGGATGACCTAAATAAAAGGAAAGAAATAGCTTGTTTGGGAGTCAAAAGATTCAGTATTATGAAGTTGTTGATTATTCTCAAACTGATAATTCAACAGAATCTCAATCAAAACTCCAGTAGATTTTGTTTTGTTTTGTTTTGTTTTTTGTAGAAGTTGTAAAACAAATTCTAAATTCATATAAAAATGAGCAGGACTTGACACAACAGAAACAATTTCAAAAAATAAACAAACAAAAACCTAAATTGAAGGGCTAATGTCCTGATTTAAACAGTTATTACAAAACTATAGTAACTAAAGAAAATGTGGTATTGGCATCAAGACAAACAGACCAGTGTAACTGGATAGAGTCCAGTAAGAGACCCACAAATATATGGAAATTGGTTTTTGACAAAAATGCAAAGACAATCCAGCAGAGAAAAAAACCTGTCTTTTAATAAGTTGTGCAAGGATGCTTAATTATCCACATACAAAAAGTAAACTCAGATCTATCCTTTGAGTCAAACACAATAACTAATTCAAAATGATCATAAACCTAAATGAAAAACTTGAAACCACCAATCTTCTAGAAGAGAAATCACTGTGGTTTGGAGGTGGGTAGAAATTTCTTAGCTATGAATCAAAATGTGTGAACTATATAAAAGATTCCATAAGTTGGACTTCATCAAAATTGAATATGTTTGTTCTTCAAGACTTTTAGGATTAATAAAGAGAAGACACAGACTGAGAGAAATATTTGCAAATCATGTATCTGAATAACATCTCATATCCTGAATATACAAAGAATTTTCAAAACTAAAACAAAACAAAACAAAACAAAAAATACCTCGGTTAAAAAGAAGCAAACATTTAAGCAGACATTTCACTAAAGAAGATATGTAAGTGACAAACATTGAGAAAAATCTTTGAACATTATCAGTGATTAAGTAAATGTAAATGAAAACCAGGAGGATGTGTCAGTATATCTACAAGAATGCCTCAGATCAAAAAGACTGACCGAGTTTTGGTGTAGATGTGGAGGAACTCTCATGGGCTGCAGGTGGAAACATGAAATGGTAAATCACTTTAAGAAACAGTTTCTAGTTTCTTAAGTATCCTTTTCCTTACTGTATAATGGAGCCCTTCTTCTCTCAAAGAGAAAAGAGAACTTAAGTTCATACCAAGATTTATACACAAATATTCGTGAGAGCTTTGTATGTAAGAGTTCAAAACTGGAAACAACCAAAGGCACATTAACTCATGAATGGATAAACCAATGGTGGTATGGTCACACCATGGAATGCTGTGCAGCAATGAAAATGAACAATAAGGACACAAGTGACATGTATGAGCCCCAGGGTACTTATGTTGGGTGACAGGACTAAAACAAAGGTGAGTGTGTTCACTTCATATGCTTTTGTTCAGTAAAAACATTCAAACACAAATTGCAGTGGGCTTCAATGAAAGGGAGACAAGGACACCCAGTGACTAAGACTAAGGACCTTATGGCTTCTTAATTTGGTTCCTCCCTCCCTTCCTCCATTATTTCCTCCCTCCCTTAGTTCCTCCCATCATCCCTCCCTTCCTCCCCTCCTCTTTCTTTCTTTCTCTCTCTCTTTCTTTCCTGTTTCTGACAGCAGTGCCAGGACATCCTTTTGGAGAAGATACTGCTCTCCATGGTGCTGGTTGCAAAGGTTAAGTTCTCTTTCTTCATTCCCAACAAGTGGCTTAACATCTCAGTTTAGAGGTAAATGTTCTTCCCTGCTTCTAGGCACCTCCCAAAGCCCACAGGACCTGTGCTGGGAAGGGCAAAGAAGTTTGGAGATGAGGGAGGGTGGAGGTGTGCAGCGGGCCTGCATCCACGATGGCCTGGGACCATTGCACAGTGAGCTTGAAGATCTAGGATGGTGTGTCGGAATTAAAACCCTTACCCAGGGACGCCTGGGTGGCTCATTTGGTTGGACGACTGCCTTTGGCTCAGGTCATGATCCCGGAGACCCGGGATCGAGTCCCGCATCGGGCTCCCAGCTCCACGGGGAGTCTGCTTCTCCCTCTGACCTTCTCCTCGCTCATTCTCTCTCACTGCCTCTCTCTCAAATAAATAAGTAAAAAATCTTTAAAACCCTTACCCACTACATATATATATTTTTTTTTTCTAAGAAGAGCCATTGGTCTGGCTGAAGCTAGATGGATACCTGGTTTTTGTTTGTTTCTTACTAACTGAGCAGAATTCCTCTCAAGATCTCTACTAACCATAATTTGAGGCTACTTCACTTGGTACATGTCACCAGTTTGCTAGGAAAATAAAAATGGCTGTATTAAAAAAAGGGAACACACTTAAAAAAATCTTTTCGTTAGTGTTAGGCTGCTGAGATATACTGAATTTCAGATGCACACCTTCCAGGAGTATGACTCTTCAGCAAAGAATGGAAGACTCAAATCAGGACAGTCACAAGCACATTCCACTAATGTAATACTCAAGAGTTCCTTGTGCGGATGGAGAGCTCTGAGCTTATTCTTTGAATCTATTTATTATATTCTTTGAAGCAGAACAGTAACAGTGACACTACAAATTAGATGCCTGTTTGATATGATAAATTAAGGAATAAAGTATAGTTAAAAAAACTCAGGGTGGATTTCTGAGCAAAATTAGATTGTTTTATAATCCATTTCATAGGGCTACAGAAATGTACTGTCAGATATCATCTGGAATATATATTCATGAATAGAATATTTTCTTTATAGATTCACCTTAGCCGTGTTCAAATATTAATACCAGGAGGATCAAGGTAGAGAAACCAAAAGATAATAAGTATGCATTTTTTCCTCAATATGCTGACATCCTCTGTATTTGAAAAAAATGTTCCTTAGAGCACTCATTTTCTAAGTCTACCAGGGGTCCACACACCTTGTGTGTGAAGAGTCAAATAATAAACATTTAAAGCTTTATGGGCCATGACTTCCCTGTCAGGACAACACCACTCTGTCCTTGTAGTATAAAAGCAGACACAGATAATGTATAAATAAATGAGTATGGATGTGTTCCAACAGCACTTTCTTTGCAAAACAGGCTGTAGGCCACATTGGGCCCATGAACTATAGTTTGTTGATTCCTGATGTAAATCTGTGTCCCCCGTGTCCCTGCCTTGATTCTTCCCACTGTCTCATCTGGAGTGAGAGGCTAGCCCAGTCACTAAGGACAGGAACACAAAGCACCTGTTTGGGGGGTGCACCATTGGGTAGGGATGGAGCTGCAGCTGTTCTGAGTGGGTCTGCCAGGAGCTTTCAAGCTCTGTCAGAAGTGATTATTATCTAGACGAACTTAATGTAGCAACAACTGGGACCTGGTTGAAAATCATTTGACCTTGTAGGTGAGGGTTTACTTCTGGGCTCCCTATTCTATACCAATGACCCACATGCCTTTGTTCTTTCTTTTCAAGATGGGTTTGGCTATTTGGGGGTCCCTGGGATTCCATATGAATCCAGTATGTCTTTTCCACAAATGATACTATGAAAACTGGATATCCACATGCAAAATAATTAAGTTGAAGTCTATCTAACATCATATATAATAAGTATATTGGAACAAAATGGGTCAAAGACCTAAAAATAAGAGCTGAAATTAAATTTTTAGTAGGAAACATAGGGGAAATCTCCATGGTATTGAATTTGACATGACTTCTTGGATATGACATAAAAAGCTCAGATGACAAAGAAAAAAATAGATACATTGGATTGCATCAAAATTTAAAAAAAATTTGTACACCTAAGAATGTTATCAAAAGAGTGAAAATGTAGGGTCACCTGGGTGGTGTAGTTGGTTAAGCTTATGACTTGGTTTCAGTTCAGGTCTGATCTCAGGATCATGAGCTTGAACGCCGCCTGCAGCTCCATGTCAGGCTCTACACTGAGAACAGAATCTGCTTGAGTTTCTTTCTCCCTCTTCCTCTGCCCCTTCCCCCTGTGCTCTCTCCTCTCTAAAATAAATAAATAAATAAATACTTTTTAAGTGTGAAAAGACAACCCACAGAAAAGAAGAAAATGCTTGCAAATCATATATTTAATAAAGAGTTAATATCCACAATATCCCAAAAAGACCCCTCCTACATTTCAGCATAAAGAAATCAAGCAACCCAACAGGAAAATGGGGAAAGTACTTAAACAGGTATTTCTTCAAAGAAGATAAATAAACGGCCAATAAGTACATGAAAAGATGTTCAAAATTAGTAGTCATTAGGAAAATGCAAATCAAAAACACAATGAAGTATCAGTTCACATTCACTAGGATGGCAATTATACAAAACAAACAAACAAACAAACAAAACCCATTGGAACCCATAGGCATTGTTGGTAGTACTGTAAAATAGTGCAGCCACTGTGGAAAATCATTCGGTGATTCCTCAAAAAAGTAAACATAGAATTCCTTATGACCCAACAATTTCACTTCTGTATATATTCAAAAGAACTGAAAGGAGGAACTCAAACAGATAGATACTCGTACCAGTGTTCATAGCAGCATTATTCACAATAGTCGAAGGGTGGAAACAAGCTAAGTGTTCATCAACAGATGAATGGGTCAGCTGGATAATCAGATGTGGTGTATCCATATCATGCAATATTATTCATTCTTAAAAATACATTCTGAGGGCGCCTGGGTGGCTCAGTGGGTTAAGCCTCTGCCTTCGGCTCAGGTTATGATCTCAGGGTCCTGGGATCTCTGCTTGGCAGGGAGCCCACTTCCTCCTCTCTCTCTGCTTGCCTCTCTGCCTACTTGTGATCTCTCTCTGTCAAATAAATAAATAAAATCTTTAAAAAAATACATTCTGGTATATGCTACAACATGGATGGACCTTGAAAAGAGTATGCTGTGTGTAATAAGCCAGATGCAAAAGAAAAAAAACATTGTAGGATTCCATTTATATGAATTACCTAGAATAGGCAAATTCACAGAGACAGAACATAGACTGGAGGTTAGCAGGGGCAAGGGGAGAGGAAGATGGAAAACTGTTTAGTGGATGCAGAGTTTAGTGGGTGCAGTGAGGTGATGGAAAATTTCTGGTAATGAATAGTGATGGGTATAAAACACTGTGAATGCACTTAATTCCATTGAATTGTGCACTCAAAAATGGTTAAAATGTTGAATATTAACATTGTGTTGTATGTATACATTATTGCAATAAAAGAAATGCCAAAGAAGCAGTTTACACACCCATGCTTCAAATGCTACAGTTGTTATTTCCTAGTATGAAATAAATATAATTGTAAACATTTTGAGCTGAAAGGCATAGGTTATCTGTGTCGGCAATCAAACCTTGAAGTATAATATTTTGATAAAACAAAGAGAACTCACATATAATCCAAGTTCAATGGTTATTTACGAATTGCTATGTGGAGAGCCTGTGGGGTAGCACCCTGGTTGGGACAGTTGTATGGTGTTCCTTCAAATTGTGTGTTCCTAGAAAAACATGGTTTTCATTTAGAAAGTATGTGGAACATCAGTAGGAAGCAGAGTTTTCTAAGATGCTTTATCATTTCAGATAAGATCGTGAAAACATGAATACATCAATTAACTGCTTACCCAATAATGCTATTATTGTCGTAGTCCTTGTTTCTAAGGGCTATAGAACTGCCAGAAACTATCAGCAAATAGTCTCATCCCAAGTAACAGGCATGGCCATCGGGACCCTCAAGATCCCTGGTCATCAGCCTTCTTTGGAAGGTGAAAGACTTGTAGAGATCCCCCCTTTGGCCTGTCATGTTTTCCACACTGTCCTGATAATTTTTTCTTGCAAAAACTGAAGTCAGAATAAAGTTCTGCCTCTCTATTTCCCTCTTTCAAGCCAGGTCCCTCAACAAGACAACCAGAGTTTTTCATCTTAGGAGTTCAACAACTAGTCACCACAGAAGAATGAATAGGGGCTAACAAAACTACACCCTGGGTGGAAATCTCAAGACATGCCAAACAATGTGACTTTGGTCTTTATTAAAATGTAAATGGAGAGCTGTCTGTTTAATCAAATTTATTACTCTATCTCTGATAACCTCTTAATACTTCCATGGAAACTAGGTACCTAACTTCTTCCATTTTCTCTGAATCCCCACAGTTGGAATGAAATCTTTTTGTTCTTTGTGGCAAAGCCCCTTTCCCTTGGTCTTAGTGCTCTTTATGCTCTACAAATAAACTCTGAGAGGTGTTTTTAAGATAGAAGGTGGTATTTGCATAAGCCTTCCAGGAGGGCCCAAAATCTAAAGGAAGGTGGGAGGGTCTTACTAGCAGTGATAATGGGTGATTTCTAGTCTAGATAATAAGCGGCCACTCCTGATTCTTAGGGCTACCAGACCCAGATATTCTTTTAGGAGAAATGCCTCTCCCCAACTCTGGGCACACTCCAGAGGCAGGGGAGTGGCACATGACCCACACATCAGTACTTTTCATCCTTTGGTGCTGGTGAATGGGTAATGACCATCCTCACTAATAGAGAATCCCTAACATTCTCAGGAAGGAAGGAAGAGATAATCCACAATTCCCTATTAGATTCTCTGGGACAAATAAAATGTCAAGAACGTGTCCCCATATCCTTCATTAGTGGCCAATTGAATGATTATTTCTGGAGAACTACTTTATACTTGTTCCAAAATTTCACGGATGTTTATTCTCTTATCCTGGTTATAGGATGAATGCCAAGGGAGCTTAGAAAATTTTGTTTTGTTTCTTTTTGTTTTAAGAATTCATACTAAAGGGGCGCCTGGGTGGCTCAGTGGGTTAAAGCCTCTGCCTTCGGCTCAGGTCATGATCTCAGGGTCCTGGGATTGAGCCCCATGTCGGGCTCTCTGCTCAGCAGGGAGCCTGGTTCCCTTTCCTCTCTCTCTGCCTGCCTGCCTTTCTGCCTACTTGTGATCTCTGTCTGTCAAATGAATAAACAAAATCTTTAAAAAAATAAAAATAAAAAAATAAAAAAAATAAAAGAATTCATACTAAAATTTTATTTTTAAGTTCAGTTTAGTTTTATTTACTTATTTTAATAATCTCGATACTCAATGTGGGGCTCGAACTCATGACCCCAAGATCAAGATTCACACACTCTTCTGGCTGAGCTGGCTAGGTGCCCCTCCAGCCACTATCTTTGCAAGTTTTCATGCTCCCAGAAGTTCATCAGCATCTCATGTCCCTTCCCTACAAAAGGGGTTGATGATAAAGGTCGGTTCTCTTTCATGAAAAGAAAGAAACAAGGTTACCTCGGTAGGGCCCATTCAATGGAGTCCTTTTGTGGACTCAAACATAAACAACCACCAGTCAGCTGCAGGCATCTGAGCAGCTTCTGTGTGCTTATCCCCAGGCCTGGCTCAAAACCAGCGCTCAGAGGGCTTACTTAACTGAGGAATTAAATCAGTCATACTGGACCAAATTGAAGCCAGTTCATTCTTAAAGTCCACAGCCTTGAGTGTCAGTAAAGACAGCGAGGACAGGCTTCTTGGTCATGTAAATGTCATCCTAGTCACATAGGCTTGGCCAGGACAGCTGATGGGGATACCAGGATCTGGACAAAGTGCCAGTGTGATGAACTTTGAGTAACTCCCTTCTTTTTTTTTTTAATTATTGAAGATAATTGACATACAGTATTTTGTTATCAGGTGTACAGCATAGTGGTTCAATATTTTATATACATTACAAATGGGTAACTCTGTTCTACAGACAGAGGCAAGTTCTCTTGCACAATGGATTATTATATACCTCAATTTCTATATGTCTCCTTCTTCTACTAGTTGTTGTTGTTGTTGTTGTTGTTGTAATTGTTGTTGTTGTTGTTCTTCTTCTTCTTCTTGGTCTCATTTAATCTCCTCAACAACCTCATGAAGTCTGTTCTATTGTTTCATTCTCAGATGGAAATATGGGTCAAAGACAGATAATCTACTCTTCTAAATTCACTCTGCTGACTGGTAATCAAGTCTGGATAAGAATTCCCATCTTCACTCCAAAGTCTGAGCACTTGGGAGACCACACCACACCCCGGACATATGCAGCCCATTAGACAATGAAATTCTTCTCCTTTGATTATTCCACACCAAATTCCTTTCTAATGATTAAGAGCTTAAAGGAAGGGCCAAAATCTTCTTTTTATTAAAATGCAGTCTATTTTGACAAGCCCAAGGATTTGGGATTCAGAATGAAGAACAAAGAAAAGATGTTGCTCTAAAGATGTCTATCTAAAGTGCTCTGTAGATGAAGAGAGACTTAATTACAATGTTATGTTTTAGTCAATTATTTTTTAAGCACTTCCTCTCCCGCAAAAAAAATCCAGCAAATTATTTTTTTGGCAGGTTATTATGTATTCTAAACTTGTTTTTCTATAACAAACACTAACTGAGGAACAAAATTAGTTCACCACATTCTTCATTAATGGCCAATTTAATGATTAATTCTGGAAAACTACTTTATACTGGTTTCAAACTTTCTTGGAATATTTATTCTCTTATCCTGGTTATCACGTAAGTGCCAAGGGATTACAGAGAAAATTCTGTTCATTTCTTTTTAAGAATTCATGCTAACACAAGCCCTCGGTCAAACAGATATGGAAGAAAGCTGGAAGGAAAACCAACATCTCGGAATCAGTGACAGCATATTCTACCTGACAGAGTGCTCTGGCATTTAAATCTAGGGTCGCAGTGCTCTCCTCTCTGCCATTCTTGTCTTTTGAGGACATCAGTACTGAGAAATAGTTCCCTTGTGAAGAACGCAAGGCTGACCGACCATCCACGATGACAGGCACTAAGGGGAAGAGGGACCACAAGGGTCTACAAACCAACACATGTGTACCCATCACACGACTCTCCTGCTCTCAGCCAGGTGTCTTTCAGATCAGCCTTCATTTTTAAGAGAAATTACACATCTTGACTTTTCTGCAAAATCACCTTGTATCTAATGCTGGTTCAGTAAACATAAGAGCATATAGTTGTAGGACACAAAGTCTCTTTGCCCGCTGTGACATCTCTCATCGATGAATCATCATTTTTCCTCCTACTGCCACTGGGACATGTCTTCATCACATCACTAGTTCTGACCCCACTACCACCACTGTCCAAGGCAGGGCTTTACCCGCTGCTGAGGGAGGCCAGCTATGACGCCAGCGAGGGCCTCCCTCCCATGGTGGTAACCTCTACCCACCTGGGCAGACCATATGGCCCAGGATGAACCCTGAGGACTGCAGGGCATATATAGAAATATACTCGTCAAAGAAATATACTTGCAGTCATTTTGATGGCAAAACTCCTTAAAGTTTCTGGGCTATGAATAAGCACAAGGAGGGGCTCAATATGAACCTGGGAGCATCATTGTGAATTATCTCTACTTAAGCAAGAGAGAAAACAAGATTTCAAATAAGTGCCGATAGAAAAAACTGGTTCACTGAGTAATGGACCTGATTACTTTTCCATTTCCATATTCCTTTAATTCTACTCAAAATACATCTAGTAAAATAAGAACCAGTGGACATTTATGCTTATGTTTTATATTTATCAAAATTCTGTTGAGAGGATGAATGTTCCAAAATCTCTAAGTGAATATTTCACTCTCTTTAGAGCACTTTGAGATCCCTTTTGCCTCTGGGTCTAGAGAGGGCAAACATTATAATGTGTTCTATTAATACATCATTTGTGAAGACCAATGACAGACTGGGAACTGACGAGTCATTGATAATGCAGGACCACTAATGAACATGGGTCTGTCTGGACATGGAAAAAGGTTTTATACATGACTGGGTGGTGAGGTGATGTAACTGGACCAAATGAGAATTCACCCACATGACATGTAGCAAGACCATAGAACCTGCCACCAAACTTTGACATGGAGGGAAAAACTCTCTATGGCTTATAAGTGAGGGTTTTAAGGGCAAAATTTGGGGTGGGGGCTCCCCCATCCCCAAAAGAACCTGAAGTTTGCTCCAGGACCCTTTGTGGACCACTGAAGCAGGCATCTGTCTTCCTCATAAGGCACGGCTGGACCTCCAAGAGACACACAGACCCAGGCCCAATACACAGGAATGCTTGCTTACCATTCGAAGGGACATGAAAGATGCAACCCCACTAGCTTAAACCCATAGTACTTAGAGCACTTCCAGACAGCTGATCACCCTTATCCCATACTCAGCAGGGAAGAAACCCAAGCTAAGACTTCGCTTTGGACTCTGTGTCTTCAGTGCTCTGTGACCACGTTAGCGGGCTGACAGCAGGAGCCCACACCCTGCCTTGTGGGCTGCCTCTTGAGGTGATGGATGGCCTCCCCTAGTGTTGCTGCTATGGGCATCCTGTCCCTGCAGGGAGCAGTGGATGTGTAAGCACGGGCACTTCTGTAATATATCTTCTAGGAACTCAGAACTCCAAGTTCACTTCTTGAGCAATGGAAGCCTGCTTGCCCACCACTGTGAATGCAAACAGCCCCCAGAGGGACATGCAAGGAATGACTTACCACAGGTGTGATTGCACAGGGGAGAGGGAAGGGATTCTGACCACGAGCAATGGTATGGGACCTTTAGTCTAGATGGCAGAGGCAGTGGGAGGATAATTTTTGTGTCAGATGAAGAAAGAACTTTTTTGGTGGAAGTGCTAGAGAGACCTCAGCCAGAGAGACATAGCTAACAGTTTCTCCTCTGACTTATAATTATATATATATATATATATAGCCTCCAATGTACAGTCCAGTGACTTGACTTTCACATAGGCTGAAATGATGACCACAGTGTGTTGAATCAACAGTCATCATCTCATCAATCTACAAAAAAAGCAAAAACGAAAAAAAAATGTGGTTTTTTTCCTTGCCATGAGAACTTCTAGAATGTTCTCTCAGCAACTTACAACATACCGTGCCCCAGTGTTAACTGCAGTCTTTGTGGTATACTGACTTCTGTCTCCGTCTGTCCTCTACGGACTTCAGGGCAGCCCGAGGGGAGCTGAGAATCCTGCAGCAGGAAACTATCACTGATGCCTCTCCTTTTGCAGCAACACACGGAGGAGGGAGGGATACTTTAGGTCTTAAGCTGGAGAGCCCAGGCAGTTCACTTATGTGGGAGAAGCCAGCCTGCGGGGACTGAAAGGAGCAGGAGATGACCGATTCATACAAGTCAGTACAGTGGAGGCAACATCCATGATGTCTGTGGGGTGGCTGTGGCCCTGAGCCAGAGTTTTGTGTCCAGCCCATAAGGCAGGCTGACCTTCCAATGTGAGGAAGCATGCAGGGAGCTCAAATAATCTAAGTTTACACTCAATGATAATATCAAAGTGCACTTGCTGTACTTGCTTCGGATAGGATGGGTCCTGTGGCCCGTGTGGGCATGTGTCTCTCCATTTCTCTTCAGGCGTCCTCAGCTGCATCTGGTACAGCACTGATGGGGAGGGTAATCGTCTTTCCCACACCTGACAGGGTGGCGAGATGAGAAAAGAATGAGTCAGGCATCAACTCACTCAACGTGGAAGATATGTGACAAAAAATAGAGCTGGAGAATTTTAAAGCCTTTATCCCACAGCACAGGTGATACATAAGCAGAATATGTGACACTGAAGACTCCAAACCTAGAATTTTTAAAATACCATGCTTCTCTTTATTACTGCCCAAATTAAAGAACAGAACAGAACAAAACAAAAAAGAACAGAAAAGCTGTAAAGAACAGCTTTTACGTTTAGATTTTTTTTTTTTTTTGTCTTACATTGAATATCTTCCTGTAGTGGGTATACTTTTCCTATTGGGAATGTTCAGGAGTGACTTGGAAGCACTTGGAAGCTTACCTTAGTTTTTCACACAGGGCATTTAGGGACAGTCCAGAGACACGTCCCCTGGAAAGACAGCACTTGTTCTGCTCCCACTGATGATTATGAGCTTCTCCCCACCTACCCCAGTCATTTCACATACAATGCCTGAGTTTCCAAGAAGTAACCTCCTGTTTGAGGGACATCCACAATCCCATTTGACATGCTTCTTTTTGTTAAATCAAGCCATCTCTTTCTTTATATGAATGGAATAGATTCAAGATAGGTTCCAGAGTTCTGGGAGTTCATGAGCAAGAGCATGGCCTCTGCCTGCCCACTTTCCCAGGGATCTTGGCCATTGACCTTACTATATACTTTGTGAGTCAAGGGGTCCCCACCTGTAAAGAGAAGGATGATAGGACCTGACTTGTGGGGTTGTGATAATGGTTGCAGAAGAAACACAACTCTGCAGATGCCTTTGGGGTGACCACAGGGCCAGGAAATGTTGGGAAGATTTCAGAGGAGGGGTAAAGGAAGGTGGTGGGCAACTCACACTATTCCTGGAGCTGATTTTCTATCCTCTTGAGTTGCGTCCTCGAGCCGGGAATGGTGGGGAAGCTTGCATGTGTATGTGATATCAGACTGGTAGGCATAGGCTTAGTCTTTCTTGAGAGTGGCTCTGGGAAACTCTCAAAGCTCGAGGGCTAAATCATCAGAGTGAATTTGAATTTGACCCCTTCCTCTAGCACTAAAAGACAGAAAAGCTTTAAATGCCCTCTACAGATGGAGAAATGGAGTTGGTAGGAGCCTCTTTGTAATCGGGGGACCTTAGCAGTATGCACTGATGGCTTCGAGAGACCACTGGTGGGAGCTCAGAGGAGCGAGTATATGCAAAAGACGACATCACCTTGAGCCAAGGTCTCCTTCCGGGTAGATTTTTTTAAAAGATCAATGTTACCATTGATCTTTTATCTTAAATAATAAAAAATAAAATATAAATTTTATAATATAATATAAGACATTTAAAATATATATTGTATATATAAAATATATAGTATATATATAAATATATATAAAATATTAAAAAATAAAAATAATAAAAATAGAAATATTAAAAAGATCTTTTATCTTAAAATAAAAAATGAAAAGATAAAATCTTTTATCTTAAAATGTTAAGCAACACACAGAGGAGGGAGGGATACTTTAGGTATACCACTAGATTTCTTTTTTTTTTCACCAGACACCAGATGGTTTTACTTAAAGAGGTGCCCATGACCTCAGTCAACCATTAGCAGGATAAGAACTCCTTTGGACAGCTCTTCTCGGCTGCCTTTCCCCCAAGGCCAATGGAATAATTTAATACCATTTTTTTAAATGAGCAAACCAAAATAAGAAATAAAGTCAAAGATATTTTGAAAGCATAGTAAGGAAATAAGCTTTTCGAAAGTAAATACCAATGTGTAAAATTTAAGAGATTTTTTTCCAATGTACCTCTGGGACATAGTTAACAAATACCTTAGATAAGTATTTACTAGAACAAAAATCTGCAAGTCATTGAAGAACTGTGCAGTATCTAATTCAAATGTCTTATTACTACCCTTGCTGGCAAAGAGAGCACAATCTAGAAACACTGATTCTAGACAAAATCAGAGGTGAATAGGATGGGGGTACGGAGAAGCCCATTTGCCGACCGGCTATGTGCCAGCTGCTCTAAACACCTTCCTACCTGAAGACAATCCAAGACCATCCCACATATCAGGGTGGTTTCAGGTAGTTGCCAAAGAATCTCAAAATTTTGTTTCCCTTAAGCTATTTTTACTTTATTTTCTAAAATTCTATTTTTATTTATTTATTTATTTTTAAGATTTTACCTATTTGACAGAGAAAGACACAGCGAGAGAAGGAATACAAGCAGGGGGAGTGGGAAAGGGACAAGCGGGCTTCTCACTGAGCAGGGAGCCCAATGCGGGGCTCGATCCCAGGACCCTGGGATCATGACCAGAGCCAAAGGCAGAGGCTTAATGACTGAGCCTCCCCAGGGACCCCAAGCTATTTTTATTTTTAAAATATTTTTTAAGATTATTTATTTATTTATTTGACAGAGATTACAAGTAGACAGAGAGGCAGGCAGAGAGAGAGGAAGAAGCAGGCTCCCCGCTGAGCAGAGAACATATGCGGGGCTCGATCCCAGGACCCTGGGATCATGACCCGAGCTGAAGGCAGAGGCTTTAACCCACTGAACCACCCAGGCACCCCACTATTTTTATTTTTATTTTTATTTATTTATTTTTTAAATGTTTTATGCTCAGAGGAGTTTCATGCTCTTGCAGAATGACAGAAAACCACGTGAGCTCCAGCTGGACCACAGTAAGACACGCTGCTCAAGTGGGATGAAACAGGGCCACTTGGGCAAACCTAAGTGCTACCAGCACGGAGAGTAATGGAGAGAAGACCCTTAGGGCTCGATTTATCTCTGTATGCAACTCAAATCCACCAACAAAACTGCTTATTGAGATGCAGACAAAAATCTCTTCTATCAGAAACAGTCTGATTTTTTTTCTCTTTGGTGATCAGAAGCGTGAAGGTGGAGGGACTGAATGGTCAGTGGATAATAGGTTCAGAGAGATTAATTGGATAGTCACAGTTCAGCCTGAAACTTCAGTCTGTCCGAGGTCTGGGAGGTTGCCTGAAGGCCCAGGACGGACTGCCTCACATTTCCAGGTATCAGCCCCTGTTCTTCCTTTGTTCTTAGTTTTGTACCAGATGTCAATAAAATACATTTTCAAGACTACAAGACAATCGACTGAAGAGTTTTGTAGGAAATTATTTAGGATTTTTGTGTGGAGTGGAACAAGGGAAGTCACGGTGGCATTGCCTGGGAAGCAGAGAAATGACAGGGGTATGAGTCACTTTCCCATGAACTGATCTTGCTGAGAAGAAAGAGAAGCATGGTTCATTCATAAACACTTTGGACAAGCATCTATGGGATCGAAGTCAGTTTCTGGTAAGCGAAACCGGCTATTGACTCAAATTCACTAAGAAGTTTCCATAATGGTCTTTGTTTCCAGGTTTTCTGTTTCTTTTTTTCCCAAACCACTTCCACATATTTTTCACTATCTGATATTTTCTATATTTAAGTCAGGATTATTCAACCATTTTGAAACAGTTGTATCAGAAACATGTCAGGGACAGTTTTCACGGGATGGCAGGAAAATTCTAGTGTGTGAACTCTCGAGGTAAAGATGAAATTGTTTCTTACTTTGGCTTGTAAATAAAAGATGGTTACAATTAGTCAAGTACTAAATCATATAACTTAAAAAACAGTAAATATTTATCCAAGATTTCGTGGTTGTCTTAGAAATTATGTATCACAGTCGAGGCATATTTTATCACACTCTCCCACTTTTATGCTCCAGGGAAATGGACAGAAACACAGGACAGGCACGGGGTGACTGCAGCTGGTGGGTGCTGGAGAGGGATGGACCAGTCACTGCTTCAGGAGCAACCCACGCCAGGCACTGACCTCTCTAACCCCCTCCTGGGCTTGTCATGTGCCCCACACAGAGAAGGGGCTGAGGAAATAAACACATATTCAGGTCTAAAACTCCCACCTTTTCAGTTGCCTCATCCTTATTAAACTTAATGCAGATAGTTCAGAAGAGCATAACTTACAGATTCTCTAGGTTCTAGAATAATATAAGGTTCCAAGACATTGTTTAGAATTTTACTTTCCAGAAACAACGGTGTCCCTCCAGTTTATTTACTCCAATGACTGAGCGCTATTCCCACCAAGACGGAGGAAGTGCCTGATTTCCCATCAGGGTGTGGCCATCCGGGTGGTCTCTCTCTCTTCTCCTCTTTGTCACAAACTAGAAATTTATGACCCTGATATCTGAGAACCTGTGTCGTTCGGCTCCACCATCTTTCCAACCAACACCAGGGTTCCCCAGCATCCCCTTGCCAGGCTAGTCCTTATCTTTCCCGAGCACCGTGCCCTCATCTGAAATACCCTGGCTCCTCTCCTCTGCCTGGCCCCATCCCTCCTCCTGGACCACAGGGTCCCCTGCAAGCCCTCCCCCACCACCCGTGTCACACTGGTTCCCCCAGGACATGCCCACTGCACCTGTTGTCTGTCTTGCTTATTTTTGCTATTAGTCAGGTGTCACTTTGCTCATCCTAATGCTTTTGAGAAACAGCTTTACTGAAGTGTAATTGACACATATTTTAGGTGTACAGTCTGATACATGTTGACACATGTGTGCACCTGTGAAAGCATCACCAGAGTTAATACGGTAAACATATCCATCAACCCCCAGAGCTCCCCTGTTCCTCTTTGCCGTGTCCTGTCCCTCCCTCCATCCCCAGGCAATCACAGATGTTTTCTGTCAAAGATGAGATTGACTTTTCTAGAATTTTGTATAAGTGGCAATATCCAACATAGACCCCATTTTTCTCTGTTTAACTCAGTAAAATTACTCAGATTCTTGTTACCATTATTTTGATAGCAGAGAAGTGCTGTATGGATATTCACTACTTCTTTGTCTTGGCTCATGTATGCAGTCGCTACTCCGGCGAGGAGGACGCTTTTCAGCGTGGTTCACAGAGGGGTGTTAGCTGGCCTTCGGCCCGACGGCACTTAACAGTGGGATGAGCTGTTTTAATGACACAAAACAAAAACCCAAGCCAAAAACTGAAAATTAGCTTAATTCTAGGCTGCATTAATGGATCCACAGCAAGCATGGTGTCCTAGTCTGCACACCACATTTTAATGTCTCCATATCCATGAGTTGGAATGACTGATGAGAGGCCCAGAAGTCTGCCACCTGTGGACACGTTAGTGGAATCGGTGTCATAGCCACATCCGGTAGGGAAAGACACAGGAACGCCCAGCTCAGCTGCCCGTGGGGTCCAGAAACAGGTGAGGAATGTTCAAGCTTATTCCTTATTGCTCCAGTCATGGAAATAGGACTATGGATGGCATGGAGGGCAGTCGATGTTGGTTCAGTTCAAGGAATATGCGCTACTCATAGGGATTTCCAAGATACATTAAAGGTTCCTGGCAGCCTCTGAGTGGAGATGGATGCCCACCTACCCCGAGGGTGTGGAGGGATTCCTACCCAGCAAGAAACCTGTACTTGCTGATCTCGAAAGCATTTCCACAAAGTGAAATGGAAAAGCTATAACTGAAGAGAGATGAAGGAGTTTTCCTTGAGGATGCAATATTCAGTCCTGACTTTGCTTGGTGTTTCTGGTCTGCAGTCATTTTGAGGATGGTTCTCACCTGAAGCAACCAGCAGCCCACTGACCTCCTATCAGTCTTGGACATTCCTTGACCTGTGACCTGTTGCTCTTGGTGAATGCTGCCCTGAGAAGTGGTCATTTATTGAAGAGATGTGAGTAAAGTTATTTGCCAGGAAATAACATCTTTGCCTTTGCTGGTTTCCTTGTTTCCAGTTTTATGTACCCTTCATTCTCTGTGCCACATCTCTCTTTGGCCAAGGTTTTGCCTGAAGCTTTGGGCCAATTCTGTCCTGAGCTAGCAAGAGACAAGCAAGTGAGCGAGTCTGGGAGGTCATTAAACCCATAGTAGGATTTGCTGAGGGAAAACGAACAGCCACCAACAGAAAAAGAAAATACAGGCTACCAGGATGAATGTCTTGCCATAGCATGAGACAGTCTGTGTATCTGAGTCAGGACCCAGCAGGGCTCAGGGCTGGGCAGGAAGGTGACTGAGTGTGTGCGTGTGTTTGCACAACAGGTGACCAGTGAGTTCCACAGCCCCTTATATGTACAGTTACAAACTAATTAGAAAATCGCATTGCTGAATGCTGACTGAGCCTAAGATACGCCCAAGTCTGGGGCTGGCCATTTCAGAGGGACCTCCTGGAGGGACTGGGAGAAGTAAGACTGGGTGGGGAGCCGTCGGACCCTATTGCGCCCTGACAAACTGTCTGCCTGGCTCAGGGTCAGCCCTGGAGCACTGTCCTCTGATTTGAGAAGTTCCCAGGAGTGTGGAAATGGCTAGGTCTTGGTACCCCTGCTTTGCCGACAAAGAGCACACCTGTGACTCCCAGACCCTTGCTGAGTCAAGAAGAGTGTGACCCCCAGCTCAAAAGTTGAGGGCGACCCTCCAGAAGCCACCACAGTCCTCAGTAGAGTCATTCCCAGGGACAAGTTCTCAGCAGGACACTTGCACCATCCTCCTTGGTGATCAATGGTCCTGGCCTGCAAGGACAGCCCCAGGACCAACACCAAAATTCCTGTGTCCTGAGAAGACCTAAATCAGGTGATCAGGCTGTTGGTCAGCCTGCACTCATGGCTAAGAAGCAGGCTAACTGGGGCACCTGGGGGGCTCAGTCAGTTAAGCATCTGCCTTCAGCCCAGGTCATGTTCTTGGGGTTCTGAGATTAAGCCCCAGCTTGGGTTCCCTGCTCAGCAGGAAGTCTGCTTCTCCCTCTCCCTCTGCCTCTTCCCCTGCTTGTGATCTCTTTCTCAAATAAATAAATAAAATCTTAAAAAAAAAAAAAACAAGACCCAGCTGATGCTTTACACTTATTGTCTCCCTTGTCTTGAGAGCCACTCTTTACATAGGGGTACACTTTTATTTTATGAGTGGTGAGACTGGGCCTCAGAGCAGAGGGTGCCTTACCTGAGTGAGCTGGGGTATACACTGATGAGATCCAGGGCGATCAGACCTAGTTGTAGGCTGAGCATGACTCAAACCTTTCTCAGGCAAACTTGACAATGTGCCATATATTTTGGCAGGTGCCTGGCACCTTTGACTATCATAAATTATTTTGCATTTCAGAGCTCCTTAAATTTGCAAGGATGAGGAAAGCCAAATAAGAGTGGAGCGCTGGCAGGGCAGCTAAGCTGAGCATCTCATGTACCGTTGGTGGGAACATAGACTGCTGCAATTCTGGAAAGCCATCTGAGATTAAGTTGCATGTGCCTGCTGGCCCGGAAATGCTGTTTCTGGGGGCATATTCTAGAAAACGGTTTTCTGAGCAGGTCCACAGAGGACATGGGCAGGTACAGGTATGGTGTGCGTGGTTGTGGGGAAGCGAGTGTCCCCTGTTGCTCTCACCCACAGTTTAGGAAAATACAACATGAAGGCCGGACACTCCAGAATGCCCTGTAGCAGTTAAAGCCATCATTAGAAATGCAGCAACAGGACGGAGCTTAAAGACACAGTGTTGGAAAAGGCTGTGTGCAAAGAAGGGAGAGGGAGAATAACACAAAACAGGCAGGTGATATTTATGCAAATTCCTAATCCTACACATGAGACATGTTATATATTTAGCGGTGTCAGTTTGCATTCAAGAATATCAGACATCTATCAAGCATTTGCTGTGGGCAGGATGGAGGGGAATGGAGATAAACAACTGGACAGACTGGCAGACAGAAGACAGACAGATGCTGAGACAGGTGATAGCAGTGGGCTTTTAACAGACATGCCTGATAACCCAAGACTGCACCTGGGTCAGAGGAAGAGCCAGGAGAGATGCATTGTTTGGACAAAAATTAGTCTTTATGAGTAAAATGAATTCCATTGTCATAGTTCACCTGAAGCTGAGAAGTAAGTGGGTTGCTGTATTTGTTGTGAAGAGGGACTGACAGGTAACAAGGCTTGTTCAGAAAAGGGAACTTCAAGATTCTGAGTTTGTCGAGGGGGAATATGAGCGGATCATGTGGGGCAAAAACTACCCTTGTCATGCCCAGTTTGCCCAAAGAAGTGAGGGGCTCTCTGAGGATAGAGGAATAAAGCATAAGAGCAGGACATTTAGATTTTAGCTTACTACACCTACTAGGAACAAGTAGGAGTTTGTATATTTCTATTTTGTGTAAATGCCACGTAGAAGGTGAAAATTTGTGAGGCTTTGCTCTTCTTCCCCCTGAGAATGTTGCCGTGTATGCTGTAAGTGCATCTTATCTGAGTTAGCAATTATGGGGACCATAACTTCAAATTCCTCATGCCCTAAACGTTCCAAGGGGGACATTCATGAACGAAATACATTTCTGGTAGTCTCCAAATTTATTTTTATGTCATGTTTATATTTCCATATGGCCAATAATTTTTCAGATGTCTCTGCTTTCCTATTACACGCTAAATTAGCAATTATAAAAACTTGACACTTAAAAACTGTGCTTTATAACGCAATGCTTTGAGTTATTTTGTATTCAAGGTAAAAAAAAATAGTAAATGTGGTACAAAATTTAACTAAACTAAAATTAACTGGCACCAGAAAGACTGTTAATTTCTTCCTTAAGCGATCAATTGATAGAGCTGTGCCAGCAGTTTAAAACTCCAGCCTTGTGTCCTTAAGACGGGAAAGATTTAAAGAGAACCAATCTGACTGATGGCAAGTAGACATGCTCCCTGAATGGGTCTGCAGCCCTGAGATGGAAAATCCCTCTGGAACCACAGGGAAGCAGGTACCATCGAGGCCGTCCATGCAGTGGGGGAAAAGAAGAGAGCATGCAGAATGGCCTGGTGAAGTTTCCATCATTCTTGAAAGTGTATGGGTGCTAGAGAGCTATTCTGGTAAGTTTAGCTGAAAACAGCATTTTTTAATTTCCTACTGAAGAATTTGTGATTGTGTCACAGTCGTGTAGAAGAAAGTGCAGCTCGGGGTTAGAAGACCAGCTCATGGCAGAGCTGAGCCAGCATATGGATGGGAGCCCTTGGCAAGTCAAGCTGTCTCACCAGCTTCAAGTCCTAGCTGTCAAATGAGAGGGTTGACCACACGCCCTAACGTACCCTCCATTCCCAATATGGTGGGGCTAGTTTAGGGCTGACATCACCTTTATATTATATTTTTTAAAAATATGGACTGGCCCAACCAAAGGTGATGGTCAGGGAAGCCTCTGGGAGAAAAGTCCCCAAAGCTCCTTTCTGAAGTGCTGAGTGAGGAGGATGGTGCAGAGGAGAGAGGGAGGCCACCCTGAGAAGCCTGGCTTTGTCAGGAGGAGTTGTGGAAAGCTTCCTGAGATGGTGGTTTGAAACAGCAGCAAGTATGTTCTCCTCCTTTCTGTGGGTCTGGAATCTGTGAGGGAATGGGATGGGCTCCATGATTCTGGCGAGGGTCTCTTCGGTGGCTTCAGTAGGAAGCCTGCTGGGCTGGAACTGCACACTCTCTGGCGGGCTGGTGGGGCACCAGCTCTCTCTCCACATGCAGTCCCAGAGTGTCTTCTCGGAACGCTCTCTATGGGGTCCCATGGTGGCTCTCCCACAGTGAGGTGGCCACAGGGTGGTTGACAGCTGGCTTATATGGGAGCTCCGGCCCCCGACATGAGTGTTGCAATGAGTAGGTCAAAACTTGCCTGAAATGTTCTATCCTTGGGAACCATGCAGAGCCACCCCCTGTGATTACACCAAAGAAAGACAAACTTCCAGATTCAAGAGGGGAGAGCTAAGCCAGGCACCTGGGTAGCTCAGATGGTTAAACAACTGACTCTTGATTTTGGCTCAGGTCATGATCTCCAGGTCTTTGCATTGAGCTCTGCATTGGGCTCCCCCTCAGTGGGGAGTCTGTCTGAGGATTCTTTCTTCCATCCTCTGCCCCAACGCCTGCTCATGCATCAGTGAGCCATTTCGCTCTCTCTCAAATAATAATTCTTTTTAATAAATGGGGAATAGATAGAAGACAGACAGCAGCCACTGGGTAGTTCTGAACCCATTTGAGAACATCTTGCCAATTCTATGATAGAGCCTTAATTCTTACTCCCTGGGAGATATTATTTTTAAGATTTTATTTATTTATTTGAGAGAAAAGGAGAGAGAGCACAAGCAGGGGGAGTGGCAAAGGGAGAGGGAAAAGCTCCCTACTGAGCAGGAAGCCAGATATGCAGCTCGATCCTGGGACACCAGGATCATGACCTGAGCTGAAGGCAGATGCTTAATGGACTGAGCCCTCCAGGGGCTCCCCCGGGAGTAATTTTAATGGCTCTCCACTCTCTGGGCACTAGGTCTTACTGTCTGAGTCATCCTTCCTTTTCTAAGAAAAGGGTTCATGTTTGCAACTGAGTAGGTTTCTCAGGGTATTTTCTGGCTCTAAAAGTTTAAGTCCAGAGAATTTTTCCTGTTTTATTGTCTCTGTCCCTTGGAGAGCAAGCTTGTAATGCTTTCCCAAAAACAATTTTCTTAGAACTTTCTGGGTTACCTATGAACCACACTTGGGCTCACTTCATTAGAGAAGTTACAGCATCAGTCTCTTTAAGTTCTTCTCTGACTGAGCTCTCTGCTGAGGAACCATGTCTGTAAGACTTCTAGAAGCTCTCGTGGCCAATGGATTGAATCTGTGTGATTTATCCTCAAAAGTCTTAGGGAGGTCTTTTGTCTGACTGAAAGCATCTGTGAGTCGCCGTCTTCAGTTTCTGAGACCTCAGTGTTCTGACTTCCCACCCCGGATCTGAGCATGGGTTTGAGGTCCTCTTCTATTTTGAAATCTTTCTGATTTCTGAGAAGGAAAAAAAGGTGCTGAACCCTTTATATTTCTTCTAAATTTCACTCAAAGTTAAATCGTTTTTTTTTTTTTAATATATCTGTCTTGTCTGATTTATCCTCAGCAGAAATGGAAATAAAAGATGATGAACTCTCACATAGGGGATAGTGGAAAAGACATCGAGAGAGAAGGGAATCATTATGCTTTGGACTAATCAGGACCCAGCCACTAGGCATGAAATTACAAAAGGGAAATGACGTGTGTGTGTGTGTGTGTGTGTGTGTGTGTGTACATGCTATAAGGTAATTTAGCCCTTTTTTTAAATTCTTATAAAGTTCTGTGCTTGTCTGAAGTAGAAATGTCTTTACAGGCAAGAATTTGGAATAATGTAGGGAACGATTAAGATACCTTGATTGCTGAGGCAGCTGGCGGCTCCGTTGCTTAAGTGTCCTCTAAAATTTGGCTCGGGTCATGATCTCTGGGTTGTGAGATCGAGCCCATGTGGGCTGGGAATGGAGCAGGGAGCCTGCTTGCCGTCCTATCTCCACCGCGCTTGCTCTTTCTCTCTAAAATAAATAAATGAATCTTAAAAAAAAAAAAAGATACCATGATTATTGTTGATTGCAGTTAAATCATAACCACATAAAATTGTTTCTCCTTATTCTTTATGTCTTTTCTGGTTGTGTTCTGACATCAGTCTATGTCAACCACAGAGCCCTGACAAACTGTGTTTTTCTTAGGAAACGTAGGTCCATGGGAGAGTTACTCTGTCAGTGAAGGGGTAAGTGCCAGCTGCCCCCTTCTTTTCCCACCTTTGATGGTTACAGATGGGGCAGCTTTGCTTTAATCAGATCTTCAGGTTCTACTCCCAGCTTGTGCTGTGAGGACATGAGGTCACACCTTGGTGTCCCAGAGGCTTCTGCTCTTTACAACCAGAGAAAGTTATAACCTGAATTCCAGTAATGCTGATGAATACACAGCCCCAAATGGGCCAGTTCACGGAATGGGGCATCTCACTTTGATTTAACTGTGTGCCATTTCAGGGTGTGTTGTTTTTAACTCTTCTGCTAGTTTGAAAGGAAAACGTTGTAGAACACGAAGATATAGGAAAGTTACAGATCATTACAAGTAAATGTAAATGTCTTAATCTATTTACATGCTATAAATGGATGAACCACAGAATGGCTTCTGCTTAAAGTCATTTCCCCATATTTGGCCCATTTAAGAAAAACAGGCCAGTATTCTAAATAAAATCTTTATAATTACATCATTTTTAAAGCAAAGAAAATTCTTTGACTCAAAACACTGGAGCCTGGTACAGAGGGTAGAATTTTAATCATCTCTACAAATCAAAATCATTTATTTTTACTGTTGCAATTTTGGGAGAAGACCATTCTGAGCCAGTGTAGACTGTGCCATGGAATTTTCTTTCCTCAGTTGTATAAATCTATTCAGAAAATCAAAAGGCTAGTATTATCTTTTATGCTTCTCTATATTTCAAATGGAAAATTAGAGCAAAAGTTCAAAATTTGCTTTGTAACTGTGTTACTCAAAAAGTAGAATACACTTTGGGCCGCCATGGAGACACAGACCAATAAATAAATAAAAATAAGTAAATGCATGCTTTTGTTGCCTACTTTTGGTCTGTTCCTTTCAAAATAAATGAAGTAAGACTCTCCTGAAATGTTTCAAGTTTCCATCAGAGCTCAGGATTGAACGTCAAAAATGAATATGCATTTGCCTCAAATGGGAGTAGTTTTAGCTCCCAAACTTTGGAGTAATCATCCTAATCTTGCAAGATGATGATAAAATATGCCACTGACTGTTATTTGTGAAACAAGTTCACCAAATGTGCTGTTTGCTCTGCTCAAAGCAACAGAGCATTTCTGAGCAAATTAATAGGCGATGACACATATGCAAAACCATAACTTGGATTGTTTTCTGTTCTGGCACATAAAAGATAAAATATTGGCTAAATAACCATGTTTAGCTACTCAAATGCCAGCCAGTATTAAGCTTAGTGTGGCAGTTAAAATACAGTGAATGGGGGGTAGGAGTCAAGATGGCAGAGAAGGAGCAGCTGAGAGGACATCAGGTAGCAGGCGATCAGCTACATAGTTTATCAAACCATTGTGAACACCTACAAATCCAACAGGAGATCGAAGAGAAGAAGAGCAACAATTCTAGAAACAGAAAATCGACCACTTTCTGAAAGGTAAGACTGGGGGATAAGTGAATCCAAGACAATGGGAAGATAGACCGTGGGGGCAGGGGCCAGCTCCCAGCAAGCAGCAGAGCAAAGGAGCACAAAATCAGGATTTTTAAAGGTCTGCTCCACTGAGGGACTTGCTCCAGAGGCTAAACTGGGGTGAATCCCATGTGGGGTCACAGAAGGAACAGGGGTGTCTGAGTGTAGCAGAGCTCACAGGTATTAGAGCGGGGAAGCTGGCTACAGAGACCTGAGGAGTGAGCTCTCAACTTGGAGTTACCTTGAACCATAATCCATGGCACAGGCCATTGCTCTGTGAGTGGGGTCCCATAAGATCTAGGGAGACAACCCCTGGAAAAACTCAGGGATCTTCAGGGTTCAGAGACTCCAGGTAGAGCTGTGTGCCAGAGACAGAGATGATAGGTCACAGGCTGGGTGAGCTCAGAGCGTGGCCGGAGGCCAGGGAGATGGAAGTGATTGAGCGCTTTTCTCTGAGGGCCCACCGAGCAGCGGGGCCCTGAGCTCTCGGCTCCTCCCAGCCGGAGATTGAGAGGTCACTATCTTCATTCCTGTCCTCCAGAACTCTACAGAAAGCGTTCAAGGAACAAAAGCTCCCAAAAATGAACGTGAGTGGATTACTTAGCCCGGCCCCTGGTAAGGGTGGTGCAATTCTGCCTTGGGCAAAGACACTTGAGAATCAGTACAACAAGCCCCTCCCCCAGAAGATCAAAAAGAAATCCAGCCAAGACCAAGTTCACTTACCAAGGAGAACAGCGAAATTCCAGAGGAAGAGAAAGCAAAGCATGGAATTCATGGCTTTCTCCCCATGAATCTTCAGTCTTACAGTTAATTAATTTTTTTAATTTTATTCTTTTCTTCTGCTAAATTTTCTTTAAATTGTACCCTTTCCTCTTTTAACGTTTTTTAACTAGTTTTTTTTAACAATACCTTTCTTAAAAAAAAATAATCTTTTTGAACCTTAATTATTATAGTCATGTTTTATCCTTCATTGTATCTAACTTTATTTTTTGTATACACATAGGGTTTTTTCTTCTAAAAAATTTGGAGTACAACTTATTCTATTAGATCAAACTATACCCAAAATCTAGCTCTGGGCTTGTTCTAGTCTCCAGCCTGAGAAAATTCTCTCCACTTTCTTTTACTTTATTCTCCCAACCAACTTACTTTATCAACTCCTTTTTTAGAAATTAAAAAAAAAATTCTTTTCATCTTTATAGGCATATTCCATCCCTTCATTGTGTTTACCCTTATATGTTTTTCATTCTTTAAAATGTTGGGAGGTAGTTTCTTCTAAGAGACCAAAATACTCCCCAAATTAAGTGGGTGACCCTGTTCTATTCACCGGTCTAAATATATATATTTTTTCTTTTTTATATTTTTTCTTTATCTGTTTTCTTTTTTTAAATTTTTTTTCTGAACTTCTTTTTATCCCCTTTATCTCCACCCCATGATTTGGGGTCTCTTCTGATTTGATTAAAGCATATTTTCCTGGGGTCTTTACCACCCTTTTAGTATTTTATTTGCTCCTTCATATACTCTTATCTGGAAAAAATGACAAGGCGGAAAAACTCACCACAAAAAAAAAGAACAAGAGTCAATACCAAAGGCTAGGGACCTAATCAATACAGACATTGGTAATATGTCAGATCTAGAGTTCAGAATGATGATTCTCAAGGTTCTAGCCAGGATCAAAAAAGGCAGGGAAGATATTAGAGAAACCCTCTCTGGAGATATAAAAGCCCTTTCTGGAGAAGTAAAAGAACTAAAATCTAACCACGTTGAAATCAAAAAAGCTACTAATGAGGTGCAATTAAAAATGGAGGCTCTTACTGCTAGGATAAATGAGGCAGAAGAAAGAATTAGTGATACAGAAGACCAAATGACAGAGAATAAAGAAGCTGAGCAAAAGAGGGACAAACAGCTACTGGACCACGAGAGGAGAATTCGAGAGATAAGTGACACCATAAGACGAAACAACATTAGAATAATTGGGATTCCAGAAGAAGAAGAAAGAGAGAGGGGAGCAGAAGGTATATTGGAGAGAATTATTGTAGAGAATTTCCCTAATATGGCAACATGGTTGCCATCAAAATCCAGGAGGTACAGAAAACCCCCTCAAAATCAACAAGAATAGGTCCACACCCCATCAACTAATAGTAAAATTCACAAGTCTTAGCGACAAAGAAAAAAAAATCCTGAAAGCAGCCCGGGAAAAGAAGTCTGTAACATACAATGGTAAAAATATTAGATTGGCAGCAGCCTTATCCACAGAGACCTGGCAGGCCAGAAAGAACTGGCATGATATAATCAGAGCACTGAACGAGAAAAACATGCAGCCAAGAATACTATATCCAGCTAGGCTATCATTGAAAATAGAAGGAGAGATCAAAAGCTTCCAGGACAAACAAAAACTGAAAGAATTTGCAAACACCAAACCAGCTCTACAGGAAATATTGAAAGGGGTCTTCTAAGCAAAGTGAGACACTAAAAGTAGTAGATCAGAAAGGAACAGAGACAATATACAGTAAAAGTCACCTTACAGGCAATACAATGGCACTAAATTCATATATTTCAATAGTTACCCTGAATGATAATGGGCTAAATGCCCCAAACAAAAGACACAGGGTATTAGAAAGGATAAAAAAAAACAAAACCCATCAGTATGTTGCCTACAAGAAACTCATTTTAGACCCGAAGACACCTCCAGATTTAAAGTGAGGGGGTGGAAAACAATTTACCATGCTAATGGACATTAGAAGAAAGCTGGGGTGGCAATCCTTATATCAGATCAATTAGATTTTAAGCCAAAGACTATAATAAGAGATGAGGAAGGACAGTATATCATACTCAAAGGGTCTGTCCAACAAGAAGATCTAACAATTTTAAATATCTATGCCCCTAACATGGGAGCAGCCAACTATATAAACCAATAAATAACAATATCAAAGGAACACATCAACAATAATACAATAATAGTAGGGGACTTTAATACTCCTTTCACTGAAATTGAGAGATCATCCAAGAAAAAGGTCAACAAGAAAATAAAGGCCTTAAATGACACACTGGACCAGATGGACATAGATATATTCAGAACATTTCATCCCAAAGCAACAGAATACACATTCTTCTCTAGTACACATGGAATACTCTCCAGAATAGATCACATACAGGGCCACAAATCAGGTCTCAACCAGTGTCAAAAGATTGGGATCATTCCCTGCATATTTTCAGACCAAAATGCTCTGAAGCTAGAACTCAATCACAAGAGGAAATTTGGAAAGAACCCAAATACATGGAGACTAAACAGCAACCTTCTAGTGAATGAATGGGTCAACCAGGAAATTAAAGAAGAATTGAAAAAATTCGTGGAAACAAATGATAATGAAAACACAACGGTTCAAAATCTGTGGGACACAACAAAGGCAGTCGTGAGAGGAAAATATATAGCGGTACAAGACTTTCTCAAGAAAAAAGAAAGGTCTCAAATACACAACCTAACCCTACACCTAAAGGAGCTGGAGAAAGAACAACAAAGAAAGCCTAAACCCAGCAGGAGAAGAGAAATCATAAATATCAGAGCAGAAATCAATGAAATAGAAACCAAAAAAACAATAGAACAAATCAATGAAACTAGGAGATGGTTCTTTGGAAGAATTAATAAGATTGATAAACCCCTGGTCAGACTTATCAAAAAGAAATGAGAAAGGACCCAAATAAACAAAATCATGAATGAAAGAGGAGAGATCACAACCAACACCAAAGAAATACAAACAATTGTAAGAACATACTATGAGCAAATCTACGCCAACAAATTTGACAATCTGGAAGAAATGGATGCATTCCGAGAGACATATAAACTACCACAACTGAACCAGGAAGAAATGGAAAACCTGAACAGACCAATAACCAGTAAGGAGATTGAAGCAGTCATCAAAACAAACAAACAAAACATCCAAACAAACAAAAGCCCAGGGCCAGACAGCTTCCCAGGGGAATTGTACCAAACATTTAAAGACGAATTAATTCCTATTCTCCTGAAACTGTTCCAAAAAATAGAAATGGAAGGAAAACTTCCAAACTCATTTTATGAGGCCAGCATCACCTTGATCCCAAAACAAGACAAGGATCCCATAAAAAAAAAAAAAAAAAGGAATTACAGACCCATATCCTTGATGAACACAGATGCGATAATTCTCACCAAAATATGAGCCAATAGGATCCAACAGTACATTAAAAGGATTATTCACCATGACCAAGTGGGATTTATTCCAGGGCTGCAAGGTTGGTTCCACATCTGCAAATCAATCAATGTGATACAATACATTAATAAAAGAAAGAAAAAGAACCATATGATACTCTCAATAGATGCTGAAAAAGCATTTGACAAAGTTCAGCATCCCTTCCTGATCAAAACTCTTCAAAGTGTAGGGATAGAGGACATTCCTCAATATTATAAAAGCCATGTATGAAAAACCCACCACAAATATCATTCTCAATAGAGAAAAACTGAAACCTTTTTTTTGCTAAGGTCAGGAACACAGCAGGGATGTCCATTATCATCACTGCTATTCAACATAGTACTAGAAGTCCTACCCTCAGCAATCAGACAACAAAAAGAAATAAAAGGCATCCAAACCAGCAAAAAGAAAATCAAACTATCACTCTTTGCAGATGATATGGTAATATCTGTGGAAAACCCAAAAGACTCCACTTTAAAACTGCTAGAACTTGTACAGGAATTTAGTAAAGTGTCCGGATATAAAACAATGCACAGAAATAAGTTGCTTTTCTTTACACCAACAACAAGACAGAAGAAAGAGAAATTAAGGAGTCAATCCCATTTACAACTGCACCAAAAACCATAAGATACCTAGGAATAAACCTTACCAAAGAGGTCAAGAATTTTTACTCAGAAAACCATAGAATACTCATGAAAGAAATTGAGGAAGACACAAAGAAATGGAAAAATATTCCATGCTCATGGATTGGAAGAACAAATGTTGTGAAAATGTCTATGGTACCTAAAGCAATAAACACATTTAATGCACTCCCTATCAAAATCCCATCCATTTTTTTTTCAAAGAAATGGAACAAATTATCCTAAAATTTATATGGAACAGGAAAAAGACCTCAAATAGCCAAAGGAATATTGAAAAAGAAAGCCAAAGTTGGTGGCATCACAATTCTGGACTCTATTACAAAGCTGTCATCATCAAGACAATATGGTACTGTCACAAAAACAGACATATAGATCAATGGAACAGAATAGACAGCCCAGAAATAGACCCTCAACTCTACAGTCAACTAATCTTCGACAAAGCAGAAAAGAATGTCCAATGGAAAAAAAGACAGCCTTCAACAAATGGTGTTGTGAAAACTGGACAGCCACATGCAGAAGAATGAAATTGGACAATTTCCTTACACCACACACAAAAATAGACTCAAAATGGATGAAGGGGGATGCCTGGGTGGCTCAGTTCATTAAGGGGCTGCCTTCGGCTCAGGTCATGATCCCAGCATCCTGGGATTGAGTCCCACATTGGGCTCCTTGGTCGGCAGGGAGCCTGCTTCTCCCTCTGCCTCTGCCTGCCACTCTGTCTGCCTGTACTTGCTCTCTCTCCCTCTCTCTGTGACAAATAAATAAATTAAAAAAAAATGGATGAAGGTCCTCAATGTGAGATAGGAATCCATCAAAATCCTTGAGGAGAACACAGGTAGCAACCTCTTCGACGTCAGCTGCAGCAACTTCTTCCTAGGAACATCGCCAAAGTCAAGGGAAGCAAGGGCAAAAATGAACTATCAGGATTTCATCAAGATCAAAAGCTCTTTTTTTTTTTTAAGATTTTATTTATTTATTTGACAGATCACAAGTAGGCAGAGAAGCAGGCAGAGAGAGAGGAAAGGAAGCAGGCTCCCCCCGAGCAGAGAGCCCGATGTGGGGCTCGATCCCAGGACCCTGAGATCGTGAACTGAGCCAAAGGCAGAGGCTTTAATCCACTGAGCAACCCAGGCGCCCCAAGATCAAAAGCTTTTGCACAGCAAAGGAAACAGTTAACAAAACCAAAAGACAACTGACAGAATGGAAGAAGATATTTGCAAACGACATATCAGATAAAGGTCTAGTATCCAAAATCTATAAAGAGCTTAGCAAACTCAACACCCAAAGAACAAACAATCTGATCAAGAAATGGGGAGAGGACATGAACAGACATTTCTGCAAAGAAGACATCCAGATGGCCAGCAGACACATGAAAAAATGCTCCACATCACTCGGCATCAGGGAAATAAATACAAATCAAGACAACAATGAGATTCCTCCTCACACCAGTCAGAATGGCTAAAATTAATAAGTCAGGAAATGACAGATGCTGGCAAGGATGCGGAGAAAGGGGAACCCTCCTACACTGTTGGTGGGAATGCAAGCTCATGCAACCATTCTGGAAAACAGTATGGAGGTTCCTCAAAAAGTTTAAAATAGATTTACCCTATGACCCAGCAACTGTACTACTGGGTATTTACCCTAAAGATACAAATGTAGTGATCCGAATGGGCATGTGCACCCGAATGTTAATAGCAGCAATGTCCATAATAGTCAAACTATGGAAAGAACCTAGATGTCCATCAGCAGATGAATGGATAAAGAAGATGTGGTTCATATATACAATGGAATACTATGCAGGCAACAAAAGAAGTGAAATCTTGCCATTTGTGATGACGTGGGTGGAACTAGAGGGTATTATGCTTAGTGAAATAAGTCAATCAGAGAAAGACAACTATCATATGATCTCCCTGATATGAGGAAGTGGAGATGTAACATGGGGGGTTGGGGGGTAGGAAAAGAAGAAAAGAAACAAGATGGGATCGGGAGGGAGACAAACCATAAGTGACCCTTAATCTCACAAAACAAACTGAGGGTTGCTGGGGGGAGGGTGGTCGGAAGAGGGTGGTAGGGTTATGGACATTGGGAAAGGTATGTGCTATGGTGAGTGCTGTGAAGTGTGTAAACCTGGAGATTCACAGACCTATACCCCTGGGGCTAATAATACTTTATATGTTTATTAAAAAATTTAAAAATTAAAAAAAATACAGTGAATAAAGCAGCGATCCTAGGATGATTCGGTATGGGCCACAGCATTACCATATTCAAACACTGAGTCTCTAGCATCTAAATAATGAGTTTCAGTCCTCTCCAGGCTAAGATCCAGGACGCTCCCATGGCTGGTAGTCCCCACACCTTCTATCTCTGGGCTCACTGACTCCCATCTGGAAGGCCTTCCCTTCCAGCCCTTGGATCCAAAGACTAAACACTGTCTAAGCCCAAGAAATGAGAATTTCTGCCCTCCCCCACTGTGATTTCCAAACCCTCAGCTCCCTTCCCTTCAGGACTCACCCGTCCCTCCACTATGCAGCATCTCTGAGAGTCATCTCTGCCAGGACCAGCCTTGCTCCACTTTAACACTGCCTAAAACATAGTAAGTCTCCAAAACATTTCCTTTCCAATTGAGGGAAATTTTTAAAAAATGCATGGAGGTGGCACAGGTGTATATTTAGAATCATAGCTTAGAAATGATCCATGGAAACCAAACGGGACAGAGAGTGAGGGCTGAGTCCCCTGGGAGAGGCAGCTCACCCTGGGAAGGGACACGGGGGCATTCCAACCACATATGTCTGCAAGCCAGGCTGGAGCCTATCTGGAATTTTTCTTTTTTTTCTTCTTCTTCTTCTTTTTTTTTTTTTAAGATTTTATTTATTTGTTTGACAGAGATCACAAGTAGTCAGGAGGCAGGCAGAGACAGAGAGAGGAAGGGAAGCAGGCTCCCTGCTGAGCAGAGAGCTGGATGCAGGCCTTGATCCCAGAACCCTGAGATCATGACCCGAGCCAAAGGCAGAGGCTTAACCCACTGAGCCACCCAGGTGCCCCTAGAATTTTTAAGCTAATTTTTCAAAGCTATTCAAAATTTCCTTCTAATCTCAATTTTTTGTGTGTTTTGTGAAATTTTGGGGGAAAATGTGTATTTGAAAAGTTTAACAACACAGAGCAATTGATACTTAATAATAAGTAAAAGTACTATTTTGTAGATTATATGATCTAACGAAACAAAAACAAAATTAGAAAAACCTAACCCCATACCTGTGTCTACACAAAAGCCAACACATGTTTTGGCAGAGGGGAAATCAGTTTATGTGACATTTCTGAAGAGTGGAGATAAATTTGGCTAAAAACAATACTCATGTACGTTCTAAGGTGATAAAGTGCATTAGACATTCAAGGAAATAATTGGATACATTGGCTAAACCAAGAGACTTTCTTAGAATAATCGTGATACTTATGTGTAAAATAAAAAAAGGGTGAACCTATGACAGGAAAACCAAAGGGGCCACCTAGAAAAAGCTGGTTTGTTGTTGTTGTTTTAACCTTGCTTCTTTTCAGCTTCTGTTACTGCTAGCATCTGCACCCCTCACCCTACACATGCCTTCATATACGTCCCCTTTGTAAGGGGCAAAGAATGAATGGTATCTTTGGAGTCTTCCAACACAGTATATATCTCAATGCCAAGTGCCCTGGCTTCAAGGAGTGAGTGAATTACGATGGACACCTGGACCCTGTCCTTGTTCTAACTGGTTCTTGGATGCCTGAAAATACACAGGCACCAGACCGCAGTCATCAGTAAAAACCCCCAGACCCATGTGCATCTGGGTGGCTCAGTTGGCTAAGCATCTGCCTTCAGCTCAGGTCATGATGTCAGGATCTTCGGATCAAGTCCTACATGGGGCTCTGTCCCCCCACATCCAGCTGCTCCCCCTACCAGTGCTCTCTCTCTCTCTCTTTCAAAAATAAATAAGTAAAAACCTTTTAAAAATAAAAATAAAATAATTGAAAAAAAAAAAAAAAAAAAGACCGCCAGCCAAGATCAGACCCTCTCTTTCCCTCTCTGAGTCTCCTGGATGCGCCATCTGCATCTCTCTCTGTATTTCTATAAACTCTGCTTTCACCTCCTGCCATCACATGCTGACTTCCATCCTGGTTGAAGCCAAAAACCCTCTTGGCTGATGCTGTGGGAAACCCTCTGGGTCCTCGAACCTGGCCTCCTTGAATCAGGCTTCACCAAAGATAAACTAGGGCTGAATAGGAAACTGATAAAAACAGAGTTTATTCAGGATTATTGTGATAGGGAAAAAGAAACGTCTATGTAGAACTGGGCTCGGCTCAGAATGTAGGAGGGACAAGTGGGAATTTACGTGCAGGGAGTGGGGTGGGATTGCTGTATGGGAAATCACTAAGAGTGAATGTCAGGTTGGGGTGGGAGTCATGGCTAAAGTGACCTAACAGGATTCTTGCTGCTGGCAGGCGGGGGGGGGGGGCACCTGAGGGAGGATGGATGATGAAGAATCCGGCATTAGGGGTCATCACATATGGCAGATGGGAGACTCCTCTAAACTGACTTAGCAAGGCTCTTGCTGAAACTGGATTGTACAAGGCCGTGTAAGATGGAGCAAGAGAAGGTTTGGGAGCCTGGTCAAAGTTTGGTCAAGCAAAGAATCTTTGTTAGCCTCAGCCTGCCTCATCCAACTGAGAGGGAATTGTTGGAATCCAGCACTATACTCTTTCCTGTACTGACAGCCTCCACCTTGCTGCCTATTTGGATTGCAGTGGGCTGAAACCTCACGTGCTGGGGAAGCTTTGGGGTGTGCAAGGAGACAGCTGATTGGAAGTCAGAGATAAGAAGGGTGTGGCATTTCATCGGGCAACACCAAACAAAAAGGGATGTGCCCGGCCCCAAGGCCAGAACCACGCTGGTGGGTCCAAGCCATCAGGAATGCTGCCCAGAAAGTTCCCAGGGGAGGGCTATGATCTTTGTAGATACAACCAAAGAGTGTCATTTTCAAAGAATGCTGGGGATAGGAAATGCATGAGCACCATCTGTCCAGTTGGGAAAGTGTATTGACAGCCGACACTACTGTCTTCACACGATGGATTTATCTCTCTACTAAACTATCTTGCTGCTGAGCTGTGACCTTTTCCTATCTTTTCAGCAGATGTCAGGGATCAGTGAGGAATCAAACAACCGAAGTGATAGTGTGGTCTGGAAAGTAGCCATTGAAAGCAAGATGCCTGGGATCAGTGAACATGATCTTCATCATAGTTGTGCTGGTGTTGGGAGAAAAATTTTTCCTCCACCCCCTTATGGTTTCTTGATCATGGGCTTGTGTGTTAACTGAAAGGAGAGAGCATCAGGGCAGAAAATGCAAGGTTTCTTCCTCAGTGCAAGGAGGAGTGGCTAAGTAATGAGGACCTCTTCAGCTACCCAGAAGCAAAGATTTATATACCAATTTCACAAGAAGGGAGGGATTTTAAGGCTTCAGTGAGAAAGCTCGGAAGGCTCTGTGAGCTTTTTGATGCTAATAGCAATAAGCAATCTGTCTCTATGACAACTGAGTTCGCAGAAAACTCCCTGGAGGCAGGTTAACGGCAGCTGTGTTTTCAGAAGGCTCTGCTTTAATAGATAGGGAAAGTTCAGACAAGATTTCTTTCTGCACAAGTGTTTTCACTTTAAAATAATTTTAGTGTCCATATGTGATCCCTTAATTTGTTAAATGGCACATATCCATCCAGTGCTTACTGTTTGCACACTGCCATGCTGGTCCAGGGAGGATTTAGAGTTGAATAAACATAGTGCTGGCCTTCCTAGCATTTCTGCTCCATTGAGAGTCAGACAAATGGTCCAAACAGACTGGGAAGAGCCCTGTCCTATCTTTACTCAGAATTATCTGCTTGACGCCTGGGTGGCTCAGTTGGTGAAGCAGCCGGCTCTTGATTTTGACTCAGTCATGATCTCAGGGTCATGGGATCAAGCCCCACATTGGGCTCCATGCTCAGCACTGAGTTTGCTTGAGATTCTCTCTCTCCCTCCCCCAGCTCATGCTTGCTCCCTCGCTCTCTCTCAAATACATAAATAAATAAATATAATCTTTAAAAAAAAAGAAAGAAATATCTGCTGAGGACTTCCTAAGTGCCAGGCACTGCTGGAGGCAACAAGGAAGGAACAGGATGTTCTCCAGTCCCATGGGCACACACACTCAGGCTCACTAAGGCTCCAGGAAGGGACAGCTGGGTCTAGCTGCTTATCCTGGAAGCCTTCTTAGAATGACTTGCAGTCACAGCAGCAACAAAAGGAACAGGTCAGATGAAAACCTTCAGCCCATGGGATTTGCAGAAAGCCAGTACTAGGGGTACTGAGACAGGGAAGGGGCAGGGACTGTGAAGACCAGGGATAAACCATCTAAGACGGGGACCTCTACACTGAAGTCTAAGCAGACTTAAGGAAACATTGAGGACGAAGAGATGCTATACACAGAACTTGGAAAACTTTAACATAGTGCTTCCATATCAGCCCTAGAAATTGTGGTATGATCTTTCTTTACCTTGGACGCAAGATGGTAGGATGTATTTTCCTGCATTTACAACCTCAAGTTTTATGGCATCTACATGGCACTTCCTTGAGAAATGAGGTAACACATTTGAATGTTTTGACATAATGTTTGACAAACAATGGAATCTCAATGATTTCTTTTTTTAATCTGATTTAGAAAAATGCTACATGCACGTTTGGCCTGTGTTTTATCAAACAGGGTTGGATAGCCTATAGAATAGCAGATTTGTTTTACTAAATATGGCTTAAAAGCTGGATCTAAAAGCTTTTGCCCAATTATTTGATTTGCCTGAGACAAATGTATTGTCAGGATGTTCTCCAGTCCCATGGGCACACACACTCAGGCTCACTAAGGCTCCAGGAAGGGACAGCTGGGTCTAGCTGCTTATCCTGGAAGCCTTCTCAGAATGACTTGCAGTCACAGCAGCAACAAGGTCTAGTGCTCACATGCCCCAATATTAGCTGATTTTCCCCCACTTTAAACATTCCGTTTTAACTTAAGATAGTGAGTGTTCATCTGCTGGGAATGGAGCCAAACTTCTGTCCAGAGCTTATTCCTGAAAGCACCAAGAACCTGGGAAGTCGCTTAGGGATGCACAGGGAGGATCCACTCTTTCAATAGTCAGGACTCTTTTCTGAATTCTCCCATCAGGGTGAAGATAGCACATATATGTAGAAGTGTCCAGGCCTCCACACACTCCCTGCTAAACTATGCACAGGCCCTTTGGTACCCTGATGGTTTTTCTTTTCTTTCTTTGTTTTATTTATTTATTTATTTTTTAGATAAAGGAGAACACAAATATTTCAATGCAAGATGTTTGGTGTTCCTCTTTTTGCATGATATTGAATTGAGCTGAATTCAATTGTATATGATAATCAGGATGTTTTACAAAATCATGCAAATATTGTTCCATTTAGAAACTAAAGAATTCCAAGCTTGCCATTACTAATGAGAATTTTAATTTTAAATACTGTCAGGAATGGGGCCCAGATGCATAAACTCCATCTTGTCAATCACATCTCATCTAGAATTACTTGTCTTAGTGGAGGGAGAAGCATCTAGAATCCTTTGTCCTCTGGAGTGGGGAGTTGGAGGGTGGTTTATCAATGTGAATCCCTTGATCCTTCCATGATGGTAAATTTACTGTAAGTAAAAACTATAAAATGAACTCTGTTCTAATCAGAAATTTTTAGGAATGTTTACAGCTATCTGTAAACATTAGCTAAGATTTTGTGTGACCCCCAACTCAACTTGAAACACTGAAAAAAGCACCAGAAACTGGTGGGACTGGACAAAGGAGCTGTCCTTTTCAGAAGTGTTTCTTTAACAGGTTCCTTTTGAGTTCCTATGCTTCATGATCATTTGAACTTTATTTTCAGCTTCCCAAAGTGTAAACCAGACTAAGTGAAGTGGTTCCTAGGAGAGGAGGTATTTAGTGAACCTAAGAATTTAGCTGAGTGAAGGACAGAAAATTTTCCTTGACTGAAATTTAACATAATGATATAAAGTACAGTAAGTTAGCCTTTCTCTGTGCTGGTTTGACAAAGTCTTAGGTTTCCAAAATAATCCAAGTAGGGTAGGAATACACTATTATTTTCTTCATAGTGTATATTATAGACAGAATAATGGTCCCCTAAAGATGTCCATGTCCTACTCCCTGTAATCTGTAAATGTTACCTTATGGGGACTTAAAGATCGTGACATGGGGGAATTACCCTCGATTATTTGGATTTGCTCAATGTCATCAAAAGGGTCCAAGTGGAAGGGAGGCAGGAGGATCAGGTCAGAGAGACATTTGAGGGGTCTGCACTGTTGCCTTTGAAGATGGAGGAAGGGATTTGGGGCCAATGACTACAGATGACTTGTAGAAGCTGGAAACAGCAAAAAATGGCATTCTCCCTCTGGAGATTCCAAAAAGAATGTAATCCTACAGAGACACCTTGACTTGAACCCATCAGGAACCATTTTATATTTCTCACCTTCAGAACTAGAAGATAGTTCATTTGTGTGGTTTTAAAGCCACCAGGTTTGTGGTCACTGATTACAACAACAAAAGGAAACTTGTCTAGCTTGTATCTGATTATCCTATGACCTTTGGTAACATGATGTACACAGTCCCCACCTATCAGCACTGCCTTCTCTGTTGTATCTGTGAAGAGGAAATGCTTGTCTTTGGTAGCAAAAACAAATTTCCAAGACTTTCCGAATCAGTTAATGACTTAGAATTCAGTGCAGGATGGAATCGGAGTGAATACTTAATGAAATACTGAATACTTAATGAAAATACTTAATGATTATAGAGTTTTCTGATTAGGAGGGTGGCCCATTTGTTAGGTGTCAACTATGACACCACGGTCTGCCCAACCCCTCTCTCCAAGTGATGTTGTCTGCTAAACATCCACACTGTGCTGTCATGTATGAAGTCCTAACGAGATGGCGTGTTTCCAAATGACTATGAAAATGTCATGGGTCTATCCTCTGTGGCCAAGCTTCTAGTCTTACCTCATATGAATAATTGGGAAAACATTCTTAGTGCTACATGAAGTGAACACCAGGGTTTGAAGAGTGAATTTCATTAATTACAACAAATGGATATGTTTATTTGAAGTTTTTGAAATCAAAATAAAAATCAATGCAGATTAAGTCAATATACAAAATAATTTATGCGAGTTAAGGCATAGCTAGCAGGAGATGGAAATTTCTACCAGCATCACATCCGTTTGTAAAGCAAAGTTCAGTTCCTCCATAGTCTTTGATTTTTGTTTCCAAAGCAAAGTAAGTCAGCTGCTTATTCTTGTTTCATTTTTAAAGACTTATTTTTATCATTGAAAAAATTATTCACTGTCTCTATTCAAAGGACAAATGATCATTTGATAAGTTATCAAACTGCACTTTTTCAGGGTTTATATTCTAAAATACTTTTATATAAAAAGAAGTAAAACACATCCTTTCATAGTGCTGTTTTATGGAAATGGAGAGACCCTTCTGAGTATTATTATCAAGTATGCCAAAGAGTAGCACATTACTGAGTCTTTAACAGCAATGTGGAGTTACAAGAGCAAAACACCCAGGTGCTGGCTGAATCTCATACAGCTTAAATGCCTGTGGTACTGTTAATTATATTAAGAAATTTGTATTTGGTCTTCTCCTGTTTCTGGCACAGAAGTCCTAAAACTCTTAGAATGTCCTAAGCAATAACAACATAAGGGTGCCTTTTGTTATGCTAATTAGGGGACTTTTGGAAAACACCTAAAGATGGGGACCAGTTGCCATTGGAGCCAATCATGACCTTAGAGGGTTGGAATTTTCCACACCACCCCTGATCACTGGAGAAAGGAAAAGAGCTGGAGGTTGGATCATTTGCCAGTAGCCAATGGTTTAGTCAATTGTCTAGGTGATGAGGTCTCCATAAAAACCTAAAAGAAGAGGATCTGTAGAGCTTTCAGGTTGATGAACACATGGAGATTCAGGGAGAGTGGTGTGCACAGAGAAGGCAGGGAAGCCCCACCCCGTCTTCTCATACTTACCCTTGGGCATCTCTTCCATCTGGCCCTTACTGAGTTCTGTTCTTTCGTAAATAAAAATAAATAGGTGACCTAGTAAGTACAATGTTTCTCTGAGCTCTGTGAGCAGCTCTAGCAAATTAATCAAACCCAAACAAAGGTTCAAGGGAACCTCTGATTTATAGCCAATCTGTCAGAAGCACATTAACAACTGGGATTTTGACTGGTGTCTGATGGATGGGGGCAGTCTGGTAAGATTGAGCCCTTAACATGTGGAATCTGATGCCATGCCTGGGTAGATAGTGTCACAATTGTGTTAAATTGAGTTGACTTATTGAACACCCAGCTGGTGTTGGACCATCGCTCTTATGCAGTGTGGGGAACCCCATTGGGTCCAGGAACCTAATTAATTACCCCAAGTCATTTTTAAATGTTGCTAGAGCTTAATGTGCTTGCTGCTGCTAAGGGCACAGGAAACCCAGCAGAGCAGATCACACAGCCCAGGACTAAGGCAGACTTCCTGCTCCCCAGAAGTATGTTGTTGGCAATTCCAGGGATGGAGACTTGCCTAATTATAACTGCATCTCCAACACTGTCATGCTGCCCAGCACACACACATGCTCACACATGCATATACATGTACACAGACACATGCACACACTAGATACACAGAACAAAGGTTGTGCCACAATAGCTAGCAATATGAGTTAACATAATATCTTGAAATTATTTTTAGCATATGTTGAAATTCCATTTACCTTACATAATAATCAAAACTTTGGCCATATTATATAAGAATAAATAAAACTCAAGAGAAAGAAAAGAAAAGCCACAGACTGGAAGAAGATATTTATAAAAGATACATTAGATCAAGGACTGCTATCCAAAATATACAAAAAGCCCTTACAAATCAACAATAAGAAAACAGACATCCTGATTGAAAAATGGGCCAATAACCTTAACAAATATCTCATTAGGCAAGATATAGAGATGGCAAATAAGCTTATGAAAGGATACTTCATACCATAAGTCATCCGAGAAATATAAATTAAAACAAGATACCAACACCCACCTATAAGAATGGCCCAAGTCTAGAGTACAAATCTCATAAATGCTGACAAGACTGTGGAGCAAGAGCAACTCTCATTAATTGCTGATGAGAATACAAAATGACACAGCCACTTCCAAGGACACTTTGTCTCTTATAAAATTAAACATACTCTTACCATACAACCTAGCAACCGTGCTTCTTGATATTTACCCAAAGGAGCTAAGAGCTCCTTCAAAAAGTCTTCATGAGGAGGTTTAAAGCAGCTTAGCTCATAATTATCCAAACTTGAAAGCAACCAGGATGCTCTTCAGTAAGTGAATAGGCAAATTGCAGAACATGGAGACAATGGAATATTACTCAGCACTGAAAACAAATGAGCTGTCAAGTCAGAACAAGATGTGGGGGAACCTTAAATGTGTATCACTAAGTGAAAGAAGCCAGTCTGCAAAGGGTATGTACTGTGTGACTCCAGCTCTGTGACATTCTGGAAAAGCAAGACTATGGAGATAGTAAAGAGATCTGTGGCTGCTAGGAGTTCTGGGGGGGGGAAGGATGAACAGGTGGAGCCCAGAGGATTTTTAGGACAGTGAAAGTACTCTGTATATTACTTAATGGGGACAGTGCCTAGATGGCTCAGTTGGTTAAGTGTCCAACTGCTGATCTCAGCTCACGTCTTGATCTCAGGGTCATGGGTTCTAGCTCTGCACTGGGCTCCACGCTGAGCATGGATCCTACTTAAAAAGAAAAAAAATAATAATGGCGAATATGTGTCCTTACACATTCATCCAAGCCCACAGAATGTATGAGAATGAACCCTAATGTAAACCATGGATCTGAGGTGATTATCATGTGTCAGTGTAGGTCCATCAATTACAACAAAGGCACCACTCTGGTGGGGGATCTGATAACCAGGGGAGACTGTGCATGTGGGTGGGGAGATCGCTCCACTGTCCCCTCAATTTTGATGTGAACCTCAAACTACTTAAAAAAATAAAGTATGCTTTGGAAAAGAGAAAGAAATGTGTTCCTGACATGAAGCAAACAAATGGCTTTTCTGGAAAAAAGACTACTGAGATCATATTTCCCATCCCAACTGAGGCAAGAGGACAACAACGTTGGCAGCAAGTACTGGGGCTCTGTGCTACCTGCACTCTGCCCTGGGCTTTAGGTACAATAATTAAAATAACAATGCTATGCAGTAGGCAGTATGGTTATTATTTTACAGCTGAAGAAAGGAGGGTCAGAGGATTTAAGCTCTTTGGTCAACATTATATAACTGGCAAGGAGTCCAGTGGTCATGATGTTCTAGTCCATCTGATTCCAAAGCCTGGACTCTTTCAGCACTTGGAGAGACTTTCATTAACTTTCTTGATCCTCATCTCCACTCCCTTTTATTTCCTGCCCAGCTAAGATGAGGTCTTGTTCCATTGCTGCTGTGAACTTATTACTTTAGAATAGAACAAAATAAGGTGCCAGAAATGATTTGCGGAACCCGCTCTC
>PISX010015390.1:0-48902 GCA_004024625.1 Mellivora capensis | reverse complement strand
GAGTTTTTCTTTGCAAATCATCCTGTGGGTGAATCACTCTCATCCAAATCTACCATACCTGATCTTTCTTCCTTCCCTCACAGGTAACTCTTCTGAGGTTCTACCATTTCTTATCTGAAGCAATAAAGCAAAATAGATGAATCATCATTTTTAAAAAATTATTGATTTTCCTGTCTACTAAAAATCCCTATCCCTCCTCCCCTTTTTAAAAACACATTCTTTTATTAATTCTCATCTGTTTATCTTCACTTTATTGGGTTTACATGTTAAACCCAGTGTAGGATCATAAAAATTTCCTAGTTGACTATTATTCTGTTAGATACAACTGTTCTGTTATGAAAGATTATGTGTATTCTTTGAATATTAATTTTATTATTATTGCTGATGTACCTCAATATAATAAATCTAGGAAATAATAGGCACATTTCTTATGACTCTCTTAGGGAAACAGTGGGCATTAAAAGAAATCTGTGGCACACATTTAGTGTTTAGAAGTTTGAGTATGAAATGTCTGAATATGGATTTCTTTTACTGTATCCTGTTTTGAAGTTGCTGATCTCTTTTAGCATTTAAATTTATGTCCCCTGCCAAATTTGAGATGTTTTCAGCCTGTTTCAACAAATATTTATTCTTTACTTTTTTTTTCTCTCCTTCTGGGACTCCAATAACACTGAGGTTAGACTCACTGCTGTTTTTCCACAGCTTCCTGAAGATCTGCTACTGTTTTCTTTTTTTCTTGCTCATATTTGATAATCTGTATTGATCTATCTTCAAACGCCTTGGTTTTCTTCTGTTATATCCATTATGTTCTTGAGCTCTTCTATGGATTTTTTAAATTATTTTTTATCATTTTGGTTCTGAAGTTTACATTTGATTCCCTTTTATGCATCCCATTTATCTGTGAGAAGTTCTATCTTTACTGGTTTCAAGTATATTCACTAATTTCTTGGCACATAGTCATAAGGACTACTTTAAAGTCTTTGTCTGATGATTCAAAAATCTGTGTCACCTCCGTGAGAGTACTTGATTATTTTTCCCTCAAAAATTGCGATTGTTTTATATTTTTCAAATTTTGACCATTATTGGATTACATCGTGACATTTTAAATATTGTGTTATGTCTCTGAGTTTTGTATGAATTATATGAGGAGTCTTTGTTTGTTTTGTTTCAGCATGCAATTGATCCAGTTAGGTTCAGGCCATGGCTTCTACCACCCTCTGTGAGCTATGTTTCCAAAGTCAGTTCAGTTTTCAAATTCTTTCAAAGCTATTTATTATCTGAAAGCGCTATTTATTATCTGTCTAGTGTGTATACCACACTATGGTTAGTTTGTGGCTTTGAAGGTGATCTGCATCATTAACTGTGTTTTCAAATCCTTTGTTCAGATGCGCGTAAATAAAACTCAGGGGCGGGCCCAGGAGTTCATACACAGCTTTTAGGAAGTTACTTTTTTTTTTTTTTTTTTTTGAGTTTCCTTTTCTCCACGACCTTCCCAACACTTTCCCAGATGCCATCCCTCCTGGTATGTTGGACAGAAACTCAAGGCTTTGGCTTCCCCACTTTGCCCCCTCCCATGACTTTTCTGTTCTGTAACCAAAAGAAGATGAGAAGAGAAAAACAAAAACAAACAAAAAAAACCTGTACAACTTTCCTTATGCTCTTCCTTCCGGCCAGAGAGACACCCTCCACTCAGACAGCAGTGTTCTCTCTACCACCACAGCCATGGGATTCTCTATCAGCTGGAGAAGAGAGAACAGAAAACCAAGGATTTCAGATTTCTCCCTCATCTTAGGGCCACTGTTCCCACTTGCTTGAGGAATAGAGTTCTCGAGGAGTACTTCTGCATGCATTCAGTATGAAGTTCCAGGTTTTAAGTTCTTTTGTAATCCAAGATAGGAGCTATGGAAGGAAATTTACCACTAATTCTGTGGTACGTGGGGTTGATGCTTTCCTTTCACAATCCATTTGCCACCATTTATTTTTCAGAGTCTCAGGTAGCTGCTCCATGCATTCAGTCTGAAGATTTTTAATGTACTCAGTGGGAGATTTAGGTTCAAGTCCGCTTATGACATTTTAACTAGAGCAGAGACTATATAAAAGATTTTAATGGTATCATTCATAAGCATTTAAAAAGGAGCCGCAATCAGTAAGATGTTGTCTAAATTCATTAATGTTATGACACTGAAACCCAGCTTCTTGCTCTCATTGCCAGAATAACTAAACTTGTTACCTGAGGAGTATTTGGCAATGTCTTATGTTGAGACAAGCAAGTGATGGGATCTCCTAGAAACCTTGATATCTGAAACTAGTTTATGAGGACTATAATACAGACTATTTTGTCTTTTTCAAAAGTATTAATTTGGGGGGAACAAACAGTAACTTCAGAGTGGTTCTGGATATTCATCTCACAATTCTAAGCCAGCCACACATTCTGGCTTGTAGTAAATTCCCTCATTAGTATGCCACTTTCTTGGCCACTTTGACGAACTAGACCAACATAAGAAGAGACTAAATTTATTCAATTTGTTTCTCAGAATTTACTGTCCCAAAGAGAAACATATTTAATCTTCCAGTCTATAGCTTTCCAAGCAGCAAAGCAATCAGCTAGCCACTGGCAAAAGCCCAAGAATCAGTAAAAACATAATAACGTTCATCAAGGGGTATCATAGGCTGAGCTATGATAAAAGGCTTGAGTCAAGTGAATGGAGCACTAATGTCCACTTTTGCCCTCTCGTAGCTGACACCAATATGAGCACCCATGGCATCTCACCACAGAGATCTGTAAGTCAGAAGAGGCTTTGAAGTAATGGGACTCCAAAGGAACTAGCATGTTTTATAGGCAGCTCTTCCCAATCATGATAATCCACTCAAAACTTAAGAAATGGAGAAATACAAGCATGTAACACATCTACTTCTGCTATAAATTCAGATATGACGTAACAATACATTGATGTGGACTACAGTGCCCTATCCAATAGGTCACATTAACTTCCCTCTCTTCTGCAAATGTCAGCCAAACCCCATCAGTTGAGGTGGAGTTCACATCCCATCAACTGAGGTGGAGTTCACAATGTGACTTAGAAAGTATATCCAATTTATCCATGAAAACTTTGAGTTCCTCTTCTCCCTAAAGTTTCCCAGCATACTCGTATTTATGTATATGTGCCTGGGCTCCTCTGGCAACAGTCATTAGCCACACTCCTAATCATCTTTCCAATTAAACTACTGGTATCACAGTAGAAAGTAAGTAAAGGATCAGAAGGTACAAAAGGAGAAAATGGCACTTCACCAACATCAAAGAACACTTATTTTCAGTTACAAGTGGCTCAGTGGTTGCTCTGTAACCTAAATTGTAAAGTTTATAGTCTACCAAAAGCTAGTAACTGGACTATAAGATTCTCATGCCCGCCAATGTTTATTTCATCTTTGGATAGCCCTTGATTAAATAGCCACAGAAACACTGCTTTCCATGTATGGCAATGGGATTTATACTCTTTGCCTAACTCAGACTTGACTCATAAAGCAATTATATTCTTTGAGTCTACCTTAATTTGGGACAACCAATGCCCTATTTCTAGATCATCTCTAATTTCCCAATCAGTTAAAGTATAAGGGCTAGCTGAGTCTTCCAGGGCAGTGAGGTGGCCAGTTATAATTTATCTAGATTTCTACATGTTGATTTTTTTTATTTTTCAATGGGTCACCTTCATCAGCATTGTAAACACAATCTGAGACAGTAAGATTTGAACACTAGTCAACTTCTCATCTGTAGTTTCCTAGGGGTGTTTGCCTTAGATATAGCTCCACCAGATGGCCAAAATTCCCCTCTAAGAGCAGGGATTCACTAAAAAATTTCTGAGATCGTTTATAGTCATCTTCAAACCAATGTAATATTCCTATGATAGAATATAAGAAAGGCTTAATGGTAAAATGGTCCGACTATCCCCATTCATCCTCAGCAAACCTTACATGCCCTGCCTTTTCATATCACATGTTAACTAGCCAAAATTCTAACAAGTCATCTGTTTTCATTCATATAGATCTTGAATAGGCTCCACCTATCCATCTCTCCCTGCTCCTCTCTGAACCTCTGGCAACCACTAATCTTTCTACTATCGCTATATTTTTGCTTCTCCAGACTGTCATATATTTAGAAACATAGTTTATCATCTTTTCAGATTGACTTCTTTAACTTATCAGTATGCATTTAAGATTCCTTCAGATCATTTCGTGGTTTCATAGCTTTTTTTTTTTTTCCTGAAGAACATTCCATTGATGGCATGGATGCATCACAGTTTATTTATCCATTCACCTGCTGAAGAAGAAGTTTTTTGCTTCCAATCTTCGGCAAAATTTTTTTAAAGCTGTCATAAACAGCGTGCAGGCTTTCATTTAAACATAAGCTTTCAACACATGTGGGTTAATAGGAGTACCATCACTGGATCTTAGAGTATGCCTATGTTTACCTTTGTAAGGAACTGCTCAACTGCCTTCCAAAGCAACTAACATTTGTATTCTCACCAGCAATTAATAAGAGTTTTGTTCCTGCATATCCTTCTTAGCATTTGGTATGTCATTATTTAGATTTTAGCCATTTGAATGTGTGTAACTGTACTTCATTGTTGTTTTAATTTATAGTTCCCTAATAACTATGATGTTAAACACTTTTTCCAATATTTATTTGCCATTTGCGTATCTTCTGAGGTGAGTTGTCTTGATTGTGTACATTCTTTTAAAAGCTCTATAATGTAAATAGTATATGAAAATTATCCTTGCTTATCCCTCCACAAATAACAATGAGCTGTTGGAATGCCAGACCATCGCTTTTAGGGAGGGGCTGTATTCTTAAGTTTGAAAGAAGTGAAGCAGTTATTTGGAGACCACAAAGTAGACTAAGCTGCTGAGGAACACTATCTTTGCACCATATCTGTCTTCTCTTCTCCTGAACACTCAACTAAACATTTTAGCCTCTTCACAGATGCAGCCCATGACTGAGTGCTAACCGATAAAAGATGAGCGGACATAGGGTCAGACCCTTCCTATAAGAAACTTTCACTAATGATTCCCTCTGCTAGATGGACATTGGTTAACTCTGGAGTCAAACACTGAAGACGGCAAAGCCTCACAGCCTGGGGTTCTGAACAACTGTGCAAAACAATACACCACCATGATCATCACTGCCATACTCACCACACGCAGTGTTTGGACCTTATGTAAGGAAGAAGCAAACCTCTATTGCATTAATAACAGGTCTTAAGGCTTATTTGTTATAGCATCTAGAGATACCCTGCACCTACAGGGGTCTACCACCTCAAGGATATTCGAGAAAATTGCTTTTTAACAGACAAATTTGTTTTCATATATGAAAGATTTTCTCATTTATATGCATGTCAAATTTCCTTTAATAGTTTTAAGAGATTCAACATCAATAAACTAGGAACAGAAAAACAAAACAAGTAAATTGTTGAGGTGGTTAATCAAACACTTGTATGTCAACTGAAGTCACTAAGTCCACTGATAGAATTGGCTGAGGTTTCCATTTTCTTGCTTGTAAATAGTCATATAGCATCCTAAGATTTCTGCAAAATCTCAGGGTCTTATGCCACTTGGTGACCTCCAAGCTCACTGACAACCTTAAAGTTCATGTTTCTGTTAATTTACTTGAATGTATTAGTCATCTTTTTCTAGTTTTTTTTTTTTTCTGGAGGAATATAAACAAAGGAGTCACCTAACCTATTTATTTAATACATGCACATATAGTCCCATATGCATACATGAGCTCACACATACCAACTTTCATTTATACACTCTCACACAAAGTCTCTATGTTTATCAGACTTTGTTGAAGGTTGAGCAAGATAATTACAGCACAGAAAATATAGCAATGTAATTATAAGACTTCCCATCTATTGAAATTAATTCTATCATTCTACCACTATGAATTTTTAACTTCCTTTTTATCACACCAAAGATAACCTCATATTCTCATCTTTTTGAGTCCCTTTTAATTTTTCTTTCTCCTCCTTTTGATTCCAAAGAAATTTAGACTTTTCTCTGTTGTACCCTCTTTTCCCAGACTCTGGTTTTTTATACATTCATGGACTATCACATTATCTTCCTAAACAAGAAAATATTTTTTCCTTAGATGTTCCAGAAGAAATTAATTTATATTATACCTTTAAGAACAGTTATAAAAACTAATCTGCAGCCCTAACTGCACACAATGAAATAGCACACTCCTTTAAAATATTTGACTCATTCTTTTCTTTTGAATGTCAGTGAAAAACACAATTGCTTAATACATGTAATATTTATTTTAAATTTTTGTTCTTGACTTCTTAAAATTAGGCTTATAATACTATAGTAAGACATCACCCATAAGTGACAATGGTTAAAATAATTTATGAAAAAGTCATTCTTTCATTTTATTATAAAAGCTCAGCTAAGGAGCAATGAAATTTAGTAAACTGTTTGTATCCTATAAGTTTTCTTATCAGGAAATGTCAAGGCACAATTAAGCCACTCTGAAGACAGAGTGAAAAAGTATAAAGATTCATGAGAAGACCAGGTAATTGTTAACAACAGCAGACAGGCCTTATGAGTGTTCACTATTTTGCCTTCTGTCTCCATTCTGAGGATTTGAGTGAAGGCCTTTATAGTTATGTACTGCATAATGCTCACTCATTTACACTAACTGGAAAGAGCTATTTTTCAAATTCTGTACACATAAGCTCTAATGGTTTTAGATTTCTATGTTACTCTAAAATACTGGCATCAGTAGAAGATGTTCAAAACTCCTTGATACGATTGACTGACAGCAACTTCTATGCCAAATTCAGGAGATGTTCTCTTTGGTATAGCAAACAAATTAAAAGATAAAGTTTTTAAAATATCTAGTTGGAAACAAAGTATGAACAACTGGTGGTTAAAGAGGTACAATCAGAGAAAACTCAAGTCCCCTCAGCCAAATTTCTCCTGCCATCCTACCCAGAAAAAGCTATTCCTACTATTTGAATCATTTACTAGGATTAAGATAGTAACTTCACAGGAAATTACTGAAAGAATAATCCATGAATCTTCATGGGCTATTATCTCAGATAATATATACTTACACAGATATATTTTAATGCTATGAGGTTGGGGGACAGCAAATTGGAGGCATGAAACAAACATTAGATGTTAAGTGGGAAGAGCAGGCAAAACTATGTATACATTACCTAAGAGGTAGTATAGAATAATTGACTGAAGGAGAAAGATGGGGACGTATTTCTAAATTCATAGCAACTTAGCATAGTATTTTTGCTATTGCAGCTGCCTAGTATTTTGTTTTGTTTTTTTTCCCTATTGTAACTTCATTCTGGGACATTCATTATCTTAAGAATCTAAAATAATACATAAATTATCTGTGTGGCTTAATAATTGAATTTACCATATATATATATATATATATATATATATATATATATATATATACATATATATATACACCATATATATATCCACATATATATAGCTATATTGTCTATCAATAAATAGACAATACAACTTAAAATAGTTTATTATTTTTAATATACCAGAAAATGTCAAACACAAAAAATAAACCTAACTTCCGAAAACCAAAAAAGTATATAAACCCTATATAGAAAAAAAAAAATTATCGAAAGTAATTTGGTAATATCTAATTAAATTGAAAAAAAAGTCATTTCTTCCCTTTACATAAAATTGATTCTCTTTGTTTTTTAATGCACACAAACTCCCAATATAAAGACACTTTCTGAAACTCCTTGTCAGAGGATTGCCCTCAAGCTATCAAACCTCACATAGGTACAAAGAAAGCACAAGTGTATAAATTACATCTATCAGGGCAGCCTTTTCTAAAGGCTTGATGGGTTACGGATATAAATACTCAAATTACACTAGTCTTGATTAGACATTTCTGATGTGTTACCTATATGCTCACAAGCTTTCTTCTGATACTTAACTAAAGTAATTTAATAGGACTTTACTTGACACAGAATCTTTGTATGTTATTCACAATAGCCAGGGTATGGAAACAACCCAAGTGTCTGTCAACTGATAAATGACTCAAGAAAATGTGATACACATACCTACGCACAATGGAGTAATATTCAGCTAAAAAAAAGTAGGACATCTTGTCATTTGGGACAATATGGATGAACCTAGAAGGAATTATACTAAGTGAATGAAGCTAGACAGAAAGATAAACTATTGCACAGTATCGTTTATATGTGGAATCTAAAAACAAAACAAAAGAGAAACAAGCAAATGAACAAACAAAATAAAGCCAAAGTCACAGAAACAGATAACACAAAAGCAACTGCCAGGAACTAAGAGGGGAGGATGGGCGATAGGGAGAGGGTGATAAAGGCTATAAACTTTCAGTTGTAAGATGAATAAGGTATGAGGATCTAATGCAAAACATGGTAACTATAGTTGCTAACACTATATTGTATAACTGAAATTTGCTAAGAGAGTAGAACTTAGATGTTCTCATCAAAAAGAAAAAAAAAAGGCAATTTGTGAGGTGATGGATGTTAATTAACCTGATGGGACAATCCTTTCACAAGGTGTATGTATATGAAATCATCATGCTGTAGACTTTAAAATGTCCTACAAACTTATTTCTCCGTGATATCTCAATAAAGCTGAAAAAGAAAGAAATGAAGATTGTGTGACTCTACAACCAAGAAAAGAAAAGGAAAAGAAATCTTCAGCCTCCTTCTAATAAGAGTGACTTAAACTTTGTCTTCTAATTATGACAATTATATTCCTTCTTTTCCAATCCATATACATATATGGATTTTTTTTTAAGAGAGGGAGAGAGTGGGGCAGGGTAGAGGGAGATGGAGAGAGAGCATCTTAAGCAGGTTTACATCCAGCATGGAGCCCCAGTCAGGGCTTGATCTCACGACCCTGAGATCATGACCTGAGCCGAAATCAAAAGTTGGATGCACAACCAACTGAGCCACCCAGGCACCCCTATATATTTTAATTTTTTGACTTACTTTATTGGTCAGGACTTACAATAGTACCATGTTCAATAGAAATGATGAAAGTGAGTATCTCTATCTAAATCCCAAGCCCAGAGAGAAAACACTCAATAATTCAAAATAAACTCATTATTAAATTTTTATTTTGTTTGCATATTTACCACTTCTCTTTGCCTTAAATTACGCTTAACAAACATCTAACTGCATCAATTTTCTTTGAATTTGCTTTCATGTTAAAACTATTTCTACCCATTACTTTCACCATTTCTTTGTCCTTATTTCTAAACTGTGTTTCTCCTAAACAGGATATGTATGATTTGTGTGTGTGTGCAATCTGAAAATTGTCTTTTAATTTAAGCAATTAGTCAGTTTGTATTAACTATATTAAAACTTAATCCTCCATCTTAACTATATGTTTTCTATTAACTTTATCTGTATTATGTTTCCTTTCTTCTACCTTTTCTCTCTTTTGTCTTTTTTTTTTTTAGATTTTATTTATTTGACAGACAGAGATCACAAGTAGGCAGAGAGGCAGGCAGAGAGAGAGGAGGAGGCAGGTTAGTTGAGAGCCCGACGCGGGGCCGGATCCTAGGGTCCTGGGATCATGACCTGAGCCGAAGGCAGAGGCTTTAACCCACTGAGCCACCCAGGCGCCCCAAATGCTTACAAAGATTTATCTTTCTGAAAAACTCTTCTGATTTTTTATGAGACCACCATAATTTCAGAAACACTTTTTTCAAGTAACCCTAACTTGCCAAATGCAGGGTGCCAACTCACCCTGGTTCACTGTAGACTTCCCTGGGATTAGCACTGAAAAATCTCAAATCCTGGGAAACTCGTCAGTTTCAGTCACCTTCTAGGAAGTAAATATTTGGCTAATAACAATGAATACATTTTATTTGGCTTTTAAATTCTGGCACTGAGGTGAGGCTAAGTGCACAATGAAATAATCACAAAGTAACTGACATCAAACCCTGAGTTATTTAGAATGTGTTTCAAACATCAAGAAATGATGCCTTAGAAAAATAGAGAAAAACCAAGCATGGTGAGTGGAGGTGGGGGGGATGGAATAAAAGCTGATTATATTCCATTGAAGAAAACTTAAATAGCTCATTGAGACTGGATGGTTTGGAAGTTACAAAAACATGGCCCATTCATCCACTAGGGCTGCTATAACAAAGTACCATAGACAGGCGGCTTAAAAGATAGAAACTTACCAACTCACAATTCAGGAGGCTACAAGTCTGAGATAAGGGTATCAGCAGGTTTGGGTCTTTAGACAGTTATGATGGAAAGATGTTTTACTGGACTCTCCTCTTGTTTTTTAGGTGGCTATCTTTACTCTGTGTCTTTTCACATAACCTTCTCTCCATGTGTGCCTGTCTCTGTCTTAATTTCCCCCTTTAAAGGACATTAGTTATATTAAATTAGGGTCCATCGTAGTGACCTCATCTTAACTAACTGCATCTGCAATGACCCTATTTCCAGGTAAGTTTATATTTTGAGGTACTGGGTTAGAACTTAAACATATGAATTTGGGGGGCATAAGATTCTACCCCTAACAGGTAGCAATTCAATATGTGACCTGTGAGGAAGAAGTGGGGTAGTAATGTACTAAGAAAAAGATAGTTTGGGAGCTGAATTACAACAAAACCTCCTTGTCAGATAAAGATATGAATACCTGTGCACTTATTTTTTAACTATCTTGAACTTAAGTTGTAAGTTTATGAAGCATTATTTAGCTAGCAAATTTAATGGAACTGAAAACAAGTAGAAGTAGAGGTTTTTCCAAAAACAAACACATTTGTCTGAAATCTGCATATCATACCAGACCATGGGAGGTATGAGCCGTAGGGAGGTTTTTTTTTTTTTAAGATTTTATTTATTTATTTGGCAGAAATCACAAGTAGGCAGAGAGGCAGACAGAGAGAGAGAGGAGGAAGCAGGCTCCCTGCTGAGCAGAAAGCCCGATGTGGGGCTCAATCCCAGGACCCTGGATCATGACCTGAGCTGAAGGCAGAGGCTTTAACACACTGATCCACCCAGGCGCCCCAGGGAATTCTTATTCTAGATCATGAGAAAGTGTGCCTATATAACTGTCTTGCTCTTATTACTATAGTTGCTATTTTAAATTAATAAATTTTGAAGCCATTAAAATATTCATTTAGTTTTTAAATTTTTAAATTACATTTCATGGTGATTATATTAGATTTCTAGAGAGTTTTAAAATAATTTAAGTGGCTATCCCTTATCATATTATATGAAATGGGAAAGATTATACTAAGTTGTTATTGGCAAAATATTCAGTTCAACTCAGATTTACTAACTTTCTGTATGAAAAAAAGTTAACATTATTTAGTATATAATGAAGATTACTTAGGTCATTATTTATTTTAAAGCTAATTCATTCAGAATTACTTTAAATATCTACCCACCAACAATTTGTTAATACAGGAAATATTTTTCTAACAGAAAAATTTAGCTTGCTAAAAGCAGTTCTACAACCCAAAATAGCAGTTAAAAAAGTAAAACTATTCACATTTTAAGTATGAAGAAACATTTTCCAGCTTTATGAAGGAAGAAAACATTTTTATAACCTTTATTTGTTTTTCTTTTCTAGAAGCATCCCTGGTTAGATTTTACTAATCAGTACTATCCACTTATTTTGAGAAAATCTAATATAATACCATTTGACCTTCCACGCAAATTTCAGCACTTAAGCTGAAATCCGTAGCACTCCATCTCTGTGCTAACGGCCAAATTTGCTATCATACCATATGTCCAACATACAATTTGCATTTGAATTGGGAAAAGTAAATGATGTTTTAATGATTTCATGTGCTGAAGAATGGGGTAGATGGCAGAAAGGGAAAACAAGCACATTCAATAGACTTCTCATTTGTGGTATTCTTTCAGTTATGACACTTTGCCAAAGGAAGGCTACATTCACTAAAGTTATTAATGAATAATCTCTAAAAATAAATATTAGCTTTAGAAAGAATTATAAGTATACCATAATACTCTTATGAGATCAGCTGCAAAGCCATGTTAAATTGAGCATTGACTATCCATTTTCACTAAGATGAATATTATGATTAGATGATAAATAAAATCCCACTTGATGATTTGATGCCTCACATAGAAAAAAAATGACAACACGCACTCAAGGTGCTCCTGAAAAATGAAACACATTTTATTAATATTTCAAACACTATATATTTTCAAAGAACCTGATCCATTCCACAAAGATACTAAAGAGCAACCCAGAATAAGAGTTGTGTTTCTGTTAAAATAAGAAATATCACTTGAGGTCATCAAAGTGGATGGATTCAGGGTTTTTTTTTTTTAATTTTTGATTTCAGTTTTTATTTTCTGGGTAAATATTAAAAATCTATGTAATTTTAGGGGCGCCTGGGTGGCTCAGTGGGTTAGTCTCTGCCTCCGGCTCAGGTCGTGATCCTGGCTTCCTGGGATCCAGCCGCAAGGGGCTCTCTGCTCAGCAGGGAGCCTGCTTTCCTTCCTTTCTCTCTTCCTGCCTCTCAGCCTGCCTGTGATCTCTGTCTGTCAAATAAATAAATAAAATCTTAAAAAAAAAATCTATGTAATTTTAGACCTTATTTGATTGTACATGTAAAATCACCTTAGATGATTGTCTGTATGTTAAAATTCCATTTGAAATTAAGAGGCATTGAAAATAGAAACATAATCCATAGTTCATAAGTACATTTCAACTATCTGAATGGAAATATACTGTAAGTCAGTATAAGACTGACCCAACAGGGCAATAAGAGAAATGTAAAGGAAGAGAAAACAAAGACAGAATGTGGAGGTACCCTTATATGTGCTTTCCTAACTAAGATGATAAACAATTTAAAGAGACCAGGAGGCAGAAAAAGTGGGAAATATTAATTAAAATTGCAATTCTGCTCTGAATGAACACACATTTTTGTTCTAATAGTTAATCTCCATTTTTTAAAAGATTTTATTTATTTAGAGAGAGGTGTGTGTGAGTGAAGAGAGGAACAGAGGGAGAAGAAAAGAATCTCCAGCACACTCTGCGCTGAGTGGGGAGCCAGCTCAGGGCTTGATCCCAGGACCCCTGAGATCACCACCTGAGCTGAAACAGTCATTCGCTTAACCAACTGAGTCACTCAGGTTCCCCAGTTGATCTCCATTTGTAATGAAACAACCAACAGAAAAGTTTTCAAATAGAGTTGATAGGAATACAGGCTGTCACAGTTTACTTTGACATTTGTTTTCACCAGATAGCACAGAAAAATAAAATAGTTATGGTTATCTGCAATATGTGACAATAAGTAACTGCATATCTTGAAATATCCAAAGCTTTAACTGAATTTTAATTAGTGTCATACTATCTTCAACTGTATATTTACAAAGAGATGGTGTTTAGAATCATGTAACCTTAAACTTAAAACATGCTAGAGCAATAATCGAATCCAGCCTTCATTTTACAGAGGTGAAAACTTAGGTGCAGTGAGATTAGATGGCACACCTATGGTTTCACAGACAACAAACTGGGCTCATAACCCTACTCATCTGACTGATAAGTCAAGAGGTAGCACTAAGTTGCTTTTCTCTAACCATGTAAACCTCACTGGAAAAAAGGGTTGTCATGCGTGTATCACTGAGAACAGGATATAGTGCTTTGAGTAACAAACAACAGTAAATATAAGGTTTAACCCCATAATAAGTAAATCTAAGTATTTGTGATGAAGAACATTATCTCCATGTACCTATCTTCTTATTCTTTTTTCCTTCCTTCCTTCTCCCCCACCCTTCCTTCCCTCCTTTATTTTTTTTTAAAGATTTTATTTATTTGACAGACAGAAATCACAAGTAGGCAGAGAGGCAGGCAGAGAGAGAGGAAGGAGCAGGCTCCTTGCTGAGCAGAGAGCCCGATGCGGGGCTCGATCCCAGGACCCCAGGATCCTGACCTGAGCCGAAGGCAGAGGCTTTAACCACTGAGCCACCCAGGCGCCCCTCCTTCCTTCCTTTAAATAATAGGTTCTACTCATCACCACCTCACCCCAGTTTAAGGTGAAGATACAGGCATGCAGCTGGCAAGTACATGTCCCAGACTGCGTAGCAGCAAAAGGCAATCCAGTCCCAGATCAGAAAGAGACCAATAAAACATGAAGCCCTACACAATGTTAGGAAGCATACCTAAAAAATACCTTTTTAGGGCTTAATACATGTCAAGCAGCTTTCTAAACAAAATAGATGCAGTAATTATTTTACTTAATTTCTATAATATTCCTATCACTTAATATTATTGCCATTACTATTGATTTATAGATAAGGATCTTAAATCAATAAGGCTATTAATGTCTGAGGCATAACCTAGTAAATATTAGCACTGGGATTCAAATCCAGACAATGCAACTTGGGATTATCTACTTCTAGCCACCATCCTATAAGGCTTCCTATGATGCAATAGGGCATCTGAGACATGGATAATCATGTGCCTGTAATTGGAAAATCAAGGGAGAACATCTTTTGGAGAACAAGGTTACTGGAGAAAAATGTGTCCAGATATGCATTTGATCAATGCTTTACACATAAAATGTTGGGATATAATTATGCTGATTTTGAATACTATCCCTTCTGATTTGATGAGTCACAGGAATAATTCTAGGAACAAAATATTAGAAATAAACAGATCATGAAGTTTCATGTTAAATCCTGTGTTGACACAAGAATTTCTGAATTGTCTTACCTTTTTGTTTTATTCTTAGACAGCAGCACCAACCTATGTTATCATGTGAATTCTTCCTGTCTGCCCCAAGGAGATTTGCCAGTGTTTATTCATGTCAATAATTGGTGAGTACTTAGAATCTCTGCCTTTACAGATGAAAAAAAAATGCATCCTATAGATCGAGGATAACCAATAAATACTTGTGTATTGGAAAAGAAATACAATGAAGAAAAAATAATTTTTACAATGAATACTGTTACGCTGAAATGAAATTTAAAAAATCAAAATAAAAAAATAATTTTTAACACCTACTATAAGTCATTTTACACATTATCTTTTACATTCAACCAAAAACCTTGAGAATAAGCCCCAGGTGTCATGGAAAATCTTAATATAGTAAGAGCACAAAAGTACAAAATAATAAAAAAGGCATTAACATAGGGAATTCAAGGGTGAGAAGATAAATGCTGAGTGTAAAAGGAGTAAGGCAGCAGCCTGTACCAAGTTTTCAAACTGAACAGCTGGTATTCCAGCACAGGCAGGACTTTGAGAGTCCTGTCTCTATGATTTCCAAAGTTAGAGAGTCTTATTCGGGCCCGAAGCAGCAGACACAGTCCCAACCCAAGAAGGGATGCCCAAATGGTACCCAGCAGCAGAAGCAATAGCAGAGGTGCATATCTGAGCATTACAATGAACACATTTTGCTAAAATATCTTCAAGTAATTGGAGGTATTTTTACAAAAGAAGCCCAATACTGCACAGATCCATTTAGATGTGGAATGAGCATCACAGAGAATCTTGCCCTGTGCCTGCTCATTCTCCATACATAGCCTGAATCACTAAGCTTAGACACTCTCATCCATGAGCATGACCTTCCTGCTGAGATTTAAAATAGAAAGAAAAGCACTCAGTAAAGGTTTCAACTTAATCAGTCATACTTTGGAAAGCTAGCCAACATGTATACCCATCATCCATCTGGGCAAAAGGCTTTACAGTTTTTAGACATTAAATGACTCACTCTGCAAAGCTCTTTCCAGACTAATGGTGGCTCTAATTTCTCTATTAGGCGGACCAGAATATTAGGGAGGCAAATCTTTGCTATTATGCTCCCAGAGAATGAACTCCCCCAAAGCACAGATGAGTATAATATCTGATAAAACCTTGAAAAGTACAAGGTTAAAATTGTGTTTATCCACACCATGCCATCTGTATCCCCTAACAGCTTGAATAGGAAGGATTTGTTCCTAAAGCATTATTATTTTTACTAAAAATTGTCCTTGTTTTTTACTACCCTGAGGAAATAGATGGCATTGTAAAAATGAGACTGCATTTATTATAAACTAACCTATGGACCACTTTTTCAAAAGTAATTTGGTCATTTGACATCATATACCTCCCAGTGAGAATAAATAGAAATAATGTTTTTTGTTCTCTTCAAGTTCAACTTGCCCTTTATTTCAGCTTTCTTTTCACATCCTTTTTTATCCAGTTATCCATACCATCATTTGTTTATATTAAATGAACCTCTTTCCAAGATATTCCTGAACTTATCTGCCAAATACAATATTTTACTGTTTTATTAGTATATGATGCCAGATGCCAATATGGTGTTCCTTGAGAGGTATTAACTAGAAGAGGGCCAGGGGACTTCTGGGTACAGGGAGTAGTATTTTGGGAGTTTGTGCTAAAACTGTGTTTCACAGTGTGAAAATTCACAAGGCTCCAAACTTGGGATTTGTTTACCTTTTCTCGGAAGATGTTACACTTCAGTAAAATTTACCAAGAAAAGATGGCCTATTTAATAAAATTCAGTAATACCCAGGACATTGGTTGAATAAAATATAATAGAATTTGGCAAGAAAAAAGTTTTCTGAGGAAGGCGGGAACTATTAAACACTTCTAAATTGCATTTAAATAAACTATCAAGGTATAACATCTTAATTATCTCCAACTAAATAAGTAAACACAGGTAAGAAAGATTATTTGCAACTATGATTTTTACTTCTCCAAAATAAACTTTTCAGGTACTCTAAATGCAGCAGGTACACTCTAGCAGCTAGATTTCCACTCAGTTATGATGGGGCAAGTACAAATCCTTTACATGTCCCACAAATGCTCACATACTTTTTTTTAAAGATTTCATTTATTTATTTGTCAGAGAGAGAGAGCACAAGCAGGGGAGCTGCAGGCAGGGGGAAGAGCAGGCTCCCCACTGAGCAAGGAGCCCTGTGCAGGGCTTGATCCCAGTACCCCGAGATCATGTTCTAAGCCAAAGGCAGACACTTAACTGACTGAGCCACCCAGGTGGCCCAAATGCTCACATATTCTTAAAAATAAAGTACTATACTAACATGTACATCTAGGTTGGCTATGGAGCATCCCTGCTGTGATCAGGGTTTGTTGGTAGCACGTTACATATAAAAAAAATTTAGGGGTGCCTGGGTGGTTCAGTGGGTGAAAGCCTCTGCCTTTGGCTCAGGTCATGATCCCAGAGTCCTGGGATCGAGACCCGCATTGGGCTCTCTGCTCAGCGTGGACCCTGCTTCCCTTCCTCTCTCTCTGCCTGCCTCTCTGTCTACTTGTGATCTCTGCCTGTCAAATAAATAAATAAAATCTTTATTAAAAAAAAATTTAGATGTAAGCCTTCAGTAACACGAGAAACTGAAAGACATAAACCCAAAATGCTTTTACCTTGACTAAGGAAGACTGCTTTCAGCCCTATAATGCTGTTTGAAAATCAAAAGATTCTTTCTTTATTAACTACACAAGTGGCATTATTAAACATGAATTAAATTATCCCAAATTATCTAGTCCAATCTTTCCTTAACATAACATATCTAAAGGAGGTAAGGAAGAAGCCATGGAATGTATAGTAAAAAGAATTTCAGAGGAAACTATGGAAAGTTAGAAGACAGCTGGCTTAGATTATCAGACATTCTAAATTTCTCTTATCAGTTCACTCGGAGGAAGAAAATTCCCCAAATCAAGAATTTGTCCCCTCTGGGGGCCCCTGGGTGGTTTAGTCGGTTAAGGATCTGCCTTAGGCTCAGGTCAATGTCTGAGTCCTAGGATTGAGCCTCCTTGTTGGGCTCCCAGGTCAGGAGTCTGCTCCTCCCTTGCCCTCTGCCTCTGCCCTCCTCCCCCACGCTGTACGCTCTCTCTCCTGCTCTGCTCTCTCTCAAATAAAATATTAAAAAAAAAAAAAAAGGTTTGTCCACTCAAAGATATTTTATAGGTGAACAGATCTCCCTGACAGGGCAAGATTATTTTATAGTCTCTGTACATATACATGCATAATTGTTAACTAAGTGATCATTTGAAGATTGGGTACATGGGAATGTTTATTAACTATAAAGATTGACTAGGTAAATAGATGATTTTTATCAGTGAAGCAATGGGTCCAAGTGAAAGTTTGAAACAAGTAAGATAATATGATAAAAAGTTCCAAATTAGCTTGCCACTCATTTAAGGAGCATATAAATTTATAAATAGATTAATGATAATATACTACAAAATACTTAATATAAAATAATTAATTCTAACAGTTTGAGTCAAGGAAAACAAAACAAACACTGGAGAACTAACCTTTCAGTATTTGTAACCCTCCCGGGCACATGGTAAAATTGCATTCTCTTGTCCCCACACTATCATGAGAAGAGCCCTATGTGTGACCTTCTCATACACTCCCCATGTGCCAACTCATGCTATAAATAAATAAAAGACAAACCTTTTTTTTAATTACCAGACTTTTAAGTTCATGATTACTGCAGGAACCCGGCCTATACTTAGTCATATACATAACCAAAGGCAAACAGTAATGTCTAATGTTCATTGAAAAAGAATCAGAGGTTTAGCACGTACATTAAAATAGTCATAAATGTAATTAAAAATGAAAGAGAAATAATGACATCACTAATGAAAACATTCAAAGTGTAATGGGGAAGGTGAGATGCTTTTGTATGACTGTGCGTCTATATTGTTGAATGAAAGGCCTGCAACTTGTTCACATCTCCCTATGTCTACATACATGAACCATAACCTCTCACACTGACTCTGGTCTTAACTTCGTAATGCATTTTGGTCAAAACCACAGTTGCAAGTGCAAAAGAGACATATGAAAAAGCTTGCATATTTAGCTTATTTCTTTTTAATTGCTCCTGAAAACCTGCTGCCATGTGAATGAACTAGGATAGCCTGGTGTTTGATGAGGGACAGGTGCTCCCAGTCCTTGCCACTGACCCAGCTGACAAGCACCCTGACAGCAAGGCTCTAGAGTGAGGCCATCCAAGCCTAGTGTTCATCTAGGCCCAGTCCATCCCAGAAAATCTGTGCTCTACAAAAAGCATGAGCTGAATAAATGATTGTTGTTTTAAGCCAACTGAGTTTGGGGGATAATTGGCTACATAGGAAAAACTAACCATGACAAATATTAACAGCAAAGTCCTACAGCATTCAACATGCATTCTGCATTTGCTCAATGGCAGTTACCACATCAATGTGCAACTATCAAAAGTGAGGGAAAAGGTTCAGGCTGTTAATAATTCCATGCAGTATACAAATACACTTACTTTGGCAGAGTATATGCTCTCCTCTTGTTCTCTTGCTTTATCGTGGGCAAGCTTTAGGGGAAAATTTGGACTGCTGCTAGTGCAACTGCTGTGTATACTGACCCACTGTTTTCATGTCAGCCAGGTGCAAAGGAAGCATAGCTACTAAGGTATGGAATGTTCTGAGGACATTCCAGACAATGGTTTAGCTCCTTTTTAAAGCTTATTTGTCTTGCTTTTTTTATTCAATGATTCCAATTATAAATAAAACTTTTAATAATTTTGTTGTACACACACATCATCTTATAGATATTGGTAACAAAGCACCATTGGGGTGGTTTGTTACGCAGGTGAAGAAATTTCTCAACATACCAGGGGAGGAGAAAATAAGGAGGCTTAAGGAAGTTCAATATAAAATTAAAGGTATAATAATGTTATTTAACATATATTATATAATTATAATGTTATGCAACTATATAGTTATATATAATGTATAATATAATACAAATAACAAAATAGAATATACTATTATAACTATATACTATAATCATATCATTTATAACATGGAATATAGAATAATATAATATTACTAAAAGTAATGGGACAATCCATCCTAATAATTAAAAAGAGAAATTCTAAAAATTACTTGTGAGCAGTAGGAATGGGAAGGGGGTTGAGATATAAAATATTCTTTATTTTACTAATTTTTGTGCCATCTGAATATTTAGTTCCTTGAACATGAAATGTGTTTATAATAAATCCAGAGGTATAAAGGGAATATAATTTTCTTCCCCGATTTAATATGAAGAATACAGTGAATATCTGTTTGGAGTACAAGTAAATAATTTAACTACATAATTTAAAACATTACATATCAGAACAGAGGTTTAACATAGGACAGAACACAAAATCTGCATTAGTTTTTTACAGTTTTATTTATTTTTAGTTTTTTATAGTTTTATAGTTTTATTTTATAGTTTTATTTAAGACCCAATTGAGATAAGGTGCATAATTTGATGTATTTAGAATATATCCAAGAAACTCTCACCACTATCAAGAAAACGAACATTTTGGGAACTTTCCAGAATGCTCGGTGAAATGCGGTGCTGCCCGAGCTGCGACTAGCTTCACGCTCCTTCCTGCTCCCCCACACCAGCCTCAGCCCTCTCACTGCCTGTAGAAAATGGTGAAAGAAACCACTTACTATGATGTTTTGGGGTTCAAACCCAATGCCACACAAGAAGAATTGAAAAAGGCCTACAGGAAACTGGCCTTGAAGTACCACCCTGGTAAGAATCCAAATGAAGGAGAGAAGTTTAAACAGATTTCTCAAGCTTACAAAGTACTCTCTGATGCAAAGAAAAGGGAATTAAATGACAAATGAGGCAAACAGGTGATTAAAGAAGGTGGAGCCAGTGGTGGTTTGGGCTTCCCCACGCACATCTTTGATATGTCTTTTGTAGGAGGAGGATATGTTTTTTGCAGAGAGAAAGGAGAGGTAAAAATGTTGTGCATCAGCTCTCAGTAACCTTAGAAGATTTATATAATGGTGCAACAAGAAAACTAGCTCTGCAAAAGAATGTGATTTGCAATAAATGTGAAGGCCGAGGTGCTAAGAAAGGAGCAGTTGAATGTTGTCCCAATTGCCGAGGTACTGGAATGCAAATAAGAATTCATCAGGTAGGACCTGGAATGATTCAGCAAACTCAGTCTGTGTGCATGGAGTGCCAGGGCCATGGGGAACGGATCAGTCCTAAAGATAGATGTCAAAGCTGCAATGGAAGGAAGATAGTTCAAGAGAAGAAGATTCTAGAAGTTCATAATGACAAAGGCATGAAAGATGGCCAGAAGATAACATTCCATGGTGAGGAAGACCAAGAACCAGAACCGGAACCAGGAGATATTATCATTGTTTAGATCAGAAGGACCATGCTGTTTTTACTCCGCGAGAAGACCTTTTCATGTGTATGGACATACAGCTGGTTGAAGCACTGTGTGTTTTCAAAAGCCAATATCTACTCTTGACAACCAAACCATTGTCATCACCTCTCATCCAGGTCAAATTGTCAAGCATGGAGATATAAAGTGTGTGCTAAATGAAGGCATGCCAATTTATCGTACACCATATGAGAAGGGTCACCTCATTATCAAATTTAAGGTAAACTTTCCTGAGAATGGCTTTCTCTCTCCTGATAAACTCTCTTTGCTGGAAAAACTCTTACCTGAGAGGAAGGAAGTAGAAGAGACTGATGAAATGGACCAGGTAGAACTGGTGGACTTTGATCCAAATCAGAAAAGACGGTGCCATTACAATGGGGAAGCACATGAGGATGATGAACATCATCCCAGGGGTGGTGGTCAGTGTCAGACCTCTTAATGGGGCCAGTGAATAACACTGCTGGCACTTTATGTGCAGTAGTGAGTGAGTGAAGAACTTGAATCATAGCTTACTACTTGCTATTTTTTTTCATATTCAACTATAGTAGTGTTTCAAAAGTTAAATGAAGAATAAACTTGAATATAAAAACTCCAGAAAAAATAAAGAGAGAGAGAGAGAAAAGAAAATGAGAGTGCCTGGGTGGCTCAGTGGGTTAAAGCCTCTGCCTTCAGCTCAGGTCCCAGAGTCCTGGGATCAAGTACCTGCATCAGGCTCTCTGCTCAGCAGGGAGCCAGCTTCCTCCTCTTTCTCACCACAGATTTCCTCCCACTGGTTATTTGTTTTTCCTTTTCTCTTTCCTTTGCTGAATATTCTGTATGAATGTGCTCCTTTTAGGACATCAGTGGAGTGTCTGGGTGTTGGGATAATTAGTAGAAGCACACTATTTTCATTGGCTTCCTCCATATCTAGTTGTCGGCAGCTCCCACAGGATCTTGAACAGGCAGGAGGAGATTGCAGCTGGAGATACCTGATCAGATTCACACTACCTGAGGGCACAGAAGGCCTCAGAGAGCAATGAGCACCAATGAGACTGTAAAGACCTATGAAACAAGAAATTGGCCCAAATCCTTCCTTTTCTTGCTGTTCAGCACAATTCCCTGTTTGCCACTCTGTTGAAGGCCCCATCAGTTTGAGTAATGAGGCTAAAAACCAACTCAAGATTAATTACTCCAAGGCAAGTGAGTTTTAGTCTGGAAGCAGCTTTAGATGGATTAACCACCAATTTCTTAATAGGTGGCACAGAGGAATGGGGAGCAAATGGAAAGTAATGCACAGAGAAGGAAACTTACACAGATTTCCAGGTAATATAAAACACAAATAAAAAATCCATAATTACTAATATAAAATATGGAATATCATCATTTAGTAGATAAGCTCAGCCTTGGAAAAATCATGGGATCACAGAGTTTATTAGGTGGCAGTGCCATACTCAAACCCAATTCTTCCATTTTACTTTAGTCCAGAGAATTAAGTGTCTTTGCTCACTAATCAAATTTTAAAAAAGAAATAGGAAATGCTCTGGGGTGAATTAGCAGCTCCTTTCCTTTTACATGCAAGTTTTCCATAAGAAAATTCAGTAAGTGTTTTATAGAATTTGTAGACCAAATTTGGTAACTTAGTAAGAATTACATAAACTGCTGAAAATAATTTTGAGGAGATATTTTGTAATATTTAATACTTTATGGACAAATTATCTTTAATCAGTAAATTATCATTAATGAATAATTCCATGTTTGGCTACTTTGACTGCAACAGTTGTATGTTTTAATTATCACATAGTCTTCTGTAAACATAACTGTTAAATTCTGCATCCTTCTCTCCTTTCTCCATTCAAAATGAAAGACAATTCTTCAAAGCAACCCGTCTTTTGTCTTACTAATTTTTGCATACCACACCACAGACCCTAGGGTGAATTCAGCATGCTGTTAAATTTTCAATTAATGCTCTACCAAGCTAAATACAGGAGAGCCACTAAATAAAGTACATGGAAAGCGATGAGATTATAATGTTGCATTTACTCTTCCGGGTTTTTTTCCCCCGCAACTCTAGGTAAAGGGTTTTAAAGGAAATTAAAGTAACTATAACATAATTGCCTGGTTTAGTAAATAAGGTCACAATTTGCTCTTTATGCCAAGAGCTTAAACACAATTGCCAAAATAATACTACTGGTAGCAAAATGAGCAGTAATGACATTTTTTATCTTGTTCAAGAATAATCATCTTATATCTCTGTTCAGTTTATTTCTTGTATACATATATACTTAATTATTCATGGTATTACTCAAAAGCTTTACTTACAGTTTTAACTGAGCTATAAGTGACATAAAACATTATATTTGTTTCAGTTGTATGACATAGTGATTGGATATTTTTATACATTCTGAAATGATCCTCACAGTAAGTCTAGTAAACATTTATAACCCCACATAGTTATAATTTTTTTCTTATGATGAGAACTTTTAAGATGTACTCTCTTAGCAGCTTTATGCAAATATGAAATATGGTATTATTAACTTTAGTCACCATGCTGCATATTACAACCCCAGGATTTATTTACCTTGTAAGCAGAAGTTTGTACCCGTGACCCTCTTTACCCTATTTGTTTTTATATGATAACGCTTAAACAGCACTTACTTTGTGCAGACAATATTCTAAATCTTTTTACTAATATTAAATTATTTATTCCCATATCTTATTTTGGGTCCTCCAAGAAGCAGGCACCGTGGTAGGATGAGATGTGAAAGCCATTTATTAGCAGAAATACCTATGGAGGATAAAGGTGAGGAATGAGGAGTAGAAAAGAAGCTTCAGACTCCAAAGCAGGCAAGGCATCTGGGGAAAGGAGAGGGAGAAGGAAGGATGATCAGAGGAAGAGTCTCAGACTACAGCACCGTTCCCAGAAAGATTCTGCCCAGTCAATGGAAGTCCCTGAACCAAAGCAGCCAGTGAGTGAAGCCCTGAATCCTACAGAAGTGGGCGGTACCAGGACCCCTGCCATGATCAGTCAGTGATTGGGAGCATCCTGGGAGAAGGCTGGCTTCAGTGCAAATGCTAGCATGGATGCAGAAGGTGACATCCTGGGACAATGGTCAACTTTGCATTTCCTTGCAGCTGGTTTTAATGAAGGATATCTGAGCACTACAACTCCATGCCTCTCACCCCTCACAACAACCCTCTGAGTTACGTATCACTCCATTTTAATTATGAGAAAACAGAGAAATAGAGCTTAATTCAAGTCCCTAAGGTCACATCTCAATGTCCAATCAAGCTACACAAATGTCCTCATTTGTTGTTATTATTTCATACGTTCTCTGACAAAATTCCATATGCTAGATATATCTTTTGCTAGTTAAATAATTTATGATAAATGCAGAAGATAATTCTACACTGTAGGTGCTAATATTTAGAATATTAACAGAACATTCAATTCCCATGGGATCTGCTTTTAAACTCCTCCGTAGAAATTGCACTAAGCAACAAGGGATTGAGAAGGTTTAAAAATGGAAAGAAATATAAGAAGCTGCCTGCAATAGTAAATTAAAATTCTAGGGGAAAAAAAAAACTCGGAGAAGTTAAAATTCACTTTTTCATTGCTTTTCATGCCCTCTTATAACAAAGCAATATTGACAACATTAGGTAAAGGAAGATCAGATACTGTGAGGCCTTCTTTTCTCTGATTCTCATGGTTGCTAAAATAAACAAATTGGGTCATCTTTTCAGGCCACTGTTCTGTGATCTAAAAGTTAATTTTTATTTTTTCAAATTATAGCCGCTCAAAATCTGTGAGTACTCTCTGCAGTAGGAACACAGTGACCAAGATGCTACACATGGCAGCATCCTGTCAAACAAGGCTCTAATCTCCCGGTTGAACATTTGTCTTAACTCTCTAGGTCTCCAGTTTCTCATGTATGCACAAGCGTAATTGGATTCTATCAGAAATGTGAAAAAAGAGAGGGTCATCAGTCACCTCAGAAGTCTGAAAAAAAAAAATCAGGTTTCCTAGCCCAGATGCAGAGAATCAATTTAATTAAATTAGAGGGAGGACAGGGAATTTTCTAAAAGTGCATTAGGATAGATTTGGTTTGGGAATCACTAAACTAGATTAGCTTAGTTATAAAATTCTTAAGGAAAAAAAAACCTCTCTACTTACTTAATGCTAACATTTAAAACTCATTTACAAAACTGCTTACATTCAATTAAATTTACTATGATTTCTTTTCATCTATGCCATGTAATCAGGAAGAGTATCAAAATATATTGCAATTGGTTTTTAGCCAAATATCACCCAAACTGTAACATTCTAATGCATAATGTAAATGAGAAACATAATTCATCTGCTTAGTAGGATAATGAAATCTTTTGTATCAAAACTTAAAAATGTACACATATTATCTACAATGACATGCTAATCAATTATTGGTAGAAATGCTTGCTATTTATTTAAGACAAAATTTCCCATGACTGGAGTGCAAAATTCTTTTCAAGTGGGCATTCTTTGTACATCTGGAAGCCCAGCCTTCCACAGTACAGTCTAAAATTTTAGTTGAATGATGTTTTTAATTTCAGTTTCTCTATTTTCATATATCAGTGGTAGATTACCACTTCATGTTACAATTACTCACAGTGCTTATCTGTAAAGGAAATTCAAAAACATGATGTGAACATAATGTGCTACCAGCACAAGCAGACACCACCGCTCCTGCTCCTATCACACCTTCTGTCAACGTGTTCATTCATAATAATAAAAAAATACACCTTCAAGGAAATAATTTGATTAAACCTTATCAGAGCAACTAACATTTCCTATTTGTGTGTAACATTCCAAACACTCAAGAATCGAGAAAGCTCATCTGCATAATAGCAGGGAGGTACACTTCATGGCAACATTTTTCAACATACAGCAAGGAGACAGTGAGCTCTGTTCTTGTCTTTGTTTCTGTGACATTGCAGGTATGCAGCAAAGAAAACCATGCAGTGCTGTCTTGATGTTATGGTTTGGAAACTCACCCAATCACTGCTTAAAGCCTCCTTAGTAGCTGCATTAGATAGCTTACCTGTATTATATAACTTAAAATTGCTTCCTGTTGCTTCTATCACAGCTCCCTCCCAAATATATACATTTAGATATTATTTTCATCCAGAGCTTATCACTCCTTTATACAAAGGCCATTAGAAACATTGTTATGGGGGAGCCTGGGTGGCTCAGTCAGTTAAGGGTCTGCCTGCCCCCTTACGTCATTATCCCAGGATCCTGGAATGGAGCCCCACATCTGGCTCCCTGCTCCTCCCTCTGTGCCTTCCCCTGCTCATTTTTTCTCTTTCTCTCTAATAAATAAAGTCTTAAAAAAAGAAAGAGAGAAAGAAAGAAAGAAACATTGTTATCATGCTAATTAACTATATTCTCAACTCAATTCTGCAATCAGGAAGAACTACAGAGTGAACTGAAGATGAAAGACCTGAAGGGACAAGAGTTATTATCATCCTTTTAGGGACCGTAAGGGAAAATATTCTTAAAACTACATCTGAATTTTGAAGTATGTACTTAAAAGAATGATTCAAGATCTCTGCAATAAATCAAGCAGTACAAACGTGCAGAAAGAAAAAAAGTATTTTATCAGCTTCATCCCATTTTTTTTTATCCCATTCAAATTCCATTTCTCTGGAGAAATCAGTATTAACTGTTAAGTGTCCACTCTGCCACACCTTTCCTTACACTGTTCATGTGTACACGTAGAGATTTTTGAGCTTTCCATGTTTATTTTAACACAAATTACACACTGTCTAGTAACTTGTTTTCCCCACTTGCTTTTTTTTCCTCGACACTTAACTTCTCCCTTCCCTAACCAGCTCACTCCCTCAAGCTCCCTCTTCTCTCTCTCTCTCCCTAATCTCCTTCCTTCCCTCCTTCCTTCCTTCCCTTCTTCCCTCGTTTCCTTTCTTTCCTTCCTTCCTTCCTTCCTTTCTTTTTCTCTCTTTTCTCTTCTTCCTTTAATCATCCTATGACTGTGCATGGGAGGCCCATTAGAGCTCCATCAGGAACCTGAAAGCAATCTAGATTTTCCAAGCCTGGAGAAACTAAGAGAGCAGAGTTCAAAATAGAAACTGCTCTTGGCTTTCAAGAGATCTGCAGTGCAGGGGTTTGTTGCCTGCAGGATTAAGGAGCAGTTCCCTCAGAATCCACTGCAAACCTCCTGTTCTCTGTCCTTGGACCTGCCCATTATTCTCGTTCCAAAAGTTATGTAATAGCCTCTCAATGGTAGCATCTAGCCCAGATCTACCAGGCAAGAAAGCCTGGTAGAACAGATCACAATTTCATCCCTTGAGAGGCAAAGGAGAGTGTAGAAGTGAGGAAAAACCCAGTAAAAGATTTAACATTTTTGAGACTTCACGTAACTGTAATTTTTTTTTACATCACAAAAGATTTAAAAAATTGGCCAAGGATTGGTTTATATTGGAAATCTCCCATCCCTTCTCTCTCAGCCTTTCAGTCCCTCTTTATCTCTTGCTTGCTCTCACTTTCTCTTCCATATGATTTTTCAATCTCCAAGTTTTTTTTAAATTTCATAAGTATAAACTTCCCTGTAGGTATTTGGGGAGGTATTTATTTTAATTCCTTGGACTAGGGACTAAGTGGGCCTTGCAACATGCAAACTAATGCTTTTCAATTTTAATAAATTTCCTCATACATTTTCCTTTGAGAATCTCCCAACAGCATTTCTGTGTGACTTTCAGAAGCTTCTACTCATCGGAATATGCTTTACTGAATTGATATCTATTATTTTCTTTCATTTTCCATTTATTTACTTTCTAGTTCTATTTTCTGGAAGATGTTTCCCAACTTTTATCTTCTAGCCTTTCTTTGAGTGTTTTTTTTTTTAAATTTATAAAATTTTGTACTTTTAAAAAAAGTTCCTTTTGTATTGCTTTTTTTCCCCATAGATGGTTATCTTCTATTAGATGTCTTCTTAGGCACTGAAGCTACTTTGCATACATGTCAGCACTAAAAGTGGCAGGAAGTTGGGAAGGACTGGACATCTCTGATAACAGGGCTGGCACAGCAGTCCTGCTACCTCTGGACAAGCATATCTTGCTGATATCACTGCTATTTCTAGTCACCTTTTCCAGTGGTTAGAGAAAGGCAACTTACTTCTACTTATTGACTTGTCAGTCAGATGACTATCATGTTCAAATTCTATAGGCTATAAGTGAAGAAAAGTAAAAGGTGATATTCTAGGAGCTTCTACTACCAATTCTCCCCTAAGAATCTGACTAGATCACAGTCACAATGCTGTAATTATTTGCAAAGAGTCTGGGGAAAGTGTGTGTGTGTGTGTGTGTGTGTGTGTGTGTGTGTGTGTTTGAGGACACTTCATACCTCAATAATTTAGGTTTCTGTTTCTATGTAAGTAACTTTAATTCTTTTATAGTCCATCCCTTTGGCAAGCTAACTATCAAGTGGTATACTAATTCCCATATGTTGAAAGATGCAATCTCTTCACAAGGGACAGACCCCAAATTTCATCCAGTTACCAAATCACCCCAAAGCCCAGGATGTTTGCTTCCTGTGTATGTCTGTATCAAGACGGTAGATGATACGTCATAGTCCACTAACTTGAAGTTAGTAGGAACGTCCTCTGTCCTCAATAGTAATGAATGTATAATGGTGGGGAAAGAATCATATATCTGTAAAAAAAATTTCCCATTAGAAAGCATACAAAGAAAATTACTAGTGTATAGTTCTACCAAATACAACTGTGCAAACATAACATAAACTCCTATCCTGAGGCAGGCTCTGGCTCTGCTCTCTGGAAGGTATTTCTTTATCACTTTCACTGGGCTAAAACAAGGGTGGGCAATAGGAAGGATATCCAGAATTCCTAAGGGATATATAGTTTTAACAGCTGACTCTGTAATGGTGTATGCTTAGGGGCCTTGAAATTATTTTGAGGTACTTACAGGCACAGGCTACTATAGGTTGAGAATGGAGTTTCCTTCACAAAAGAAATAACAATAATAATAAAATAGTAATACTCTCATTCACAAACATAATAGATTTCAAAAATTCCCTTACACAGTAACATCAGTGGTTACATTTACAGTATATGCCATCCTAGTGAGAGATCTAGTATCTTTGTAGGAGATTTAGGATATTTTGGAATACACTGTTTTTTAAGGATATAAGAAAAAACAATAAAGAAAGTACAAAATAAGATGCCACAAAATCCAGTTTGTCTCTACATCTATATTTACTAGATATTTGGCTTTGAATAAGAAACAGACATTCCTTAACTTAGTTTTGCCTTCTTTAAAATGCTATTAACCTCTATAGGAACAATATAATGAGGTAATATGAAGTAATATGGTAATATGAAGGAAATATGAGGTAATATGAAGGAAAGTGTTTTGTGGATTATAAAATAGCCCATTATATTAGGTATTATTGTTATGACAGCAATCACTGAAAAGCACCTACTATAATAGAAAATTTTCTTTATATCAAGTATGTCATAAAAGAAAAAAAATTATATAATCTGCTGAGCATGCTATCAAGTATTGTATATTGCTCAAGGGACATTTCTATGAGAACTTGGCATTGCTATTCTCTCAGTGTCAAATGCATCATTGTGGCTGCATTACAGAGCATCATTATTTGGGGCATCTTTCACAAATTTCACATTTAATGAATATATATAATTTTTTGAAGCAAAAATAGAGTGTGGGTTCTTATGATTGAAAAGGATTATAATTTATTGTGGAAATAAATTCTTATCAAGGGCTGTGTGCCCTTGTTTCAACAAGCCTTTATTAAAAGCCCAGTTCAACTATATTTCTTAATGGTTGATGAACTATGCAAAAACATACTGAGCACTGGGAAAAATCTGGGACTAGTCACAATGTGCACATATAGATGTATCAGTCTACACTTCCTATTGTGCAGATGGATTTTTTTCCTAGTGCTCCTGGAATGAATCCAAAAATTCTGTCTTATACATATATCTAGGGCTCCAGCCCAGGGCAATCTTTTCATTGTCAGGAACCAGTGTCAAAACACTGGCATCATATCAGTAAAATGTAGACAACAAAGCTACATTTTAACCACCCAGACAAAGAATGCTGGACTGGCTACACAGATATTACTTTTGTGTAGAGAAAATTATTTAAACAGAGTGAAGACTCATTTTCATAAAACCCAAGCAAATTTTAAAAATTTAATTTTCAGGAGTTTGTATATGTAAACATCACATATATGTGGTGACATGTGTAATTTTTATGTTTGTATCCATTATATATATGAGCATATAAGTTCATACATTTGCATATAAACACATACACACTTATAAGTACACATACATGTATATACACATTTGCACATGTGTACATATGCATATTATACATAACATATTTATATATGATTATCATATTTTTACAGTGGACAATCTATCTCTGTTCCACCTTCATCTAACCTATACAAACAAAAAATAAGGATTATTACTGTTTTTAGCTTTTATTTTCTTGATGTTGACTACACTTATACAAGTGACAAGGAATATATGACCTAATACTCTATTACATAAAAAGTAACATACCATAACACTCTTCTGCACCTTCATTTAAAAGGTGTATGCATACTGTATGCATGTTAATACACACGTTCTTCATACTTTTATACAGGTACATAAATTCTACTCTGTGATGATCCATAATTTAAGTGGTCCCTTCCTGATAGATAGTAGATATTAAATATCATTTAATGTTTAAAAATTACTCCAAAGGGAATCATCAATATATTATTTTCCTAAGAGTGCAAGCAGACATCCTGGTCAACCTAGACAACCTAGAAACCTGGGTTTCTCATAGGCCAACATAGAGGAAATGGATAAATTCCTAGAAACATGCAACCTAGCAAAAACTGAATCAGAAAGAAATAGAACATCTGAATGACAAATGCCAAGTAAAAAGATTGAATTAGTATTCAAAACCTCCAAGGAAGAAAAGCCAGGACCAGATGACTTCACTAATAAATTTTACTAAACATTTGAAGAAGAATTATTGTCAGTCCCTCACAAATTCTTCCAAAACTTGATCTTCATCAAGCTTCTTCTCAAGCTTATTTTATGAGGCAAGAATTACTCTGATATTAAATCCAGATTAAGAACAATGTAAAAGGGATGCCTGGGTGGCTCAGTTGGTTAAGCGGCTGCCTCAGCTCAGGTCACAATCCCAGCGTCCTGGGATCCATCCAGTCCCACATCTGGATCCTTGCTTGGCGGGGAGCCTGCTTCACCCTCTGCCTCTGCCTGCCACTCTGTCTGCCTGTGCTCGCTCTCTCTCTCTCCCTCTCTCTCTGACAAATAAATAAATTTTTAAAAAAGAACAATGTAAGAAAATAAAACTATAGGTAGGTCAATATCCCTGATGGATATAGATACAAAAATTCTCAACAGGATACTAGCAAACCCAGTTCAGCAGCACATTAAAAGGATTATATACTATGATCAAGGAGAATTCATCTTTGGAATGCAAAGATGGTTCTACATACCCAAAGCAATAAATGTGATATGTCACATTAATAAAATAAAAAATAAAAGTCACATGATCATCTCATAAATGAGAAAAAAGTATTTGATAAAATTAAACATCAATTTATGATAGTCTCATCAAATTAGGTACAGAAGGAATGTACCTATAATAAAGGCAATATGTGACAAGTCCATAGCTAACATCACATTCAATCATTACAGGTTTAAACCTTGGGGAGCCTGGGTAGCTCAGTTAGTTAAACATCTGCCTCTGGCTCAGGTCACGATCCCAGAGTCCTAGGATCAAGCCCTGCATCGGGCTCCCTGCTCTATGAGAAGCCTGCTTCTCCCTCTCCCCCTGCCTGCTGCTCCACCTGCTTGTATTCTCTCTCCACTCTCTCTCTCTCTCTCTCTCTGTCAAATCAATAAATAAAATCTTAAAAAAAAATTCTTAGATAAGAATTCCCATTCTTATTCAGCATTGCTTTGGAACACCTAGCCAGAGCATCAGGCAAGAAAAGCAAAATTTGAAAGGAAAAATGATCTCTGTTGACAACATGAATTTATATATATAGGAACTCCTAAAAATGCCATTAAAAAATTATTTGATCTAATCAACAGATTCAGTGAAATTTCAGGATAGAGGATTAACATGCAAGAAGAAAAAAGATTTCTATACACCGACAATGAATTATCAGAGAAAGGAAAAGAAAAAAATCCATTTTATAATGGCATAAAAAGTAATAGATACTTAGAAATAAATTTAACCAAGAAGGTGAGAGATCTCTACAGTGAAAACTGTTAAGACACTGATGAAAGATACTGAAGAAGATAAAAATAAATGGAAATATTTCCTGTGTTCATACACTTGAAGAAAGAATTAATATTGTTAAAATCCCATGCTAGACGAAGCCATTTTTAGAATCAATGCAATCCCTATCAAGATTCCAATGGGATATTTTACAGAAAAAAAAATTCTAAAATTTGTATAGAACCACAAAAGACCTCAAGTAGCCAAAGCAAATCTGAAAAAGAAGAATGAAGTTGGAGGCATCACACATCCTGATTTCAAAGTATATTACAAAGTTAGGAGTCAAAATCTATGATGCTGGCATAGAAACAGAACACAGACCAACAGAACAGGTTCAGAGCCAGAAATAAATCCATGCATATATGGTCAACTAACATTTAATAAGCAAGACAAGAGTACCCAAAGGAGAAAAGACAGTTTCTTCAATACATAGCGCCGTAAAGACTGGAAGGTCACATGTAAAAGCATGAAATTGGACACCTATCTTGTATTAATCACAAAAATTAATTCAAAATGGATTGAAGACTGAACTGTAGGACTAGAAACAATAAAATTCATAGAAGAAAACATAGGGAAAAATCTTCCTAATATAGGTCCTGGCAGTGTTTTGTTTTTTTTTTTAAATACATAACATCTAAAGCACAAGCAACAAATAGAAAAAGAAACAAGTGAGACTACATCAAACTAGAAAGCTACTGCATGGCAATAGAAATGATCAACAAAATGAAAGGCAACCTGTGAAATAGGAGAAAATATTTGTGAACCACACATGTGATAAGGGGTTAATATCCAAAATATATAAGGAACTCATACAACTCAATACAAAATAATAATGATAGTAATAGTAATAATCCAAATTTAAAAAAATGGGGAAAGGACCTGAACAGACATTTTCCCAAAGACATACAGATACCAACAAGTACATGACAAGATACTCATTATCACTCATCATCAGGGAAATGCAAATCAAAACCGTAATGAGGTATCACCTCACACCTGTCTGAATGGCTATTACCAAAAAGACAAGAGATAACAAATGCTGAAGAGGATGTGGAGAAACAGGGAATTTTGTGCACTGTGGCTGAAAATGTAACTGGAGTAGCCACTATGGAAAACAATATGGTTGTCCCTTTAAAAATTAAAAAGAGAAATACCATATAATCCAGCAATCCCAGTTCTTGACATATATCTAAAGGAAACAAAATTGTTATCCCCAAAGCTATTTGCACTCCCATATTCATTGCAGCATTATGTACAATAGCCAAGACATGGAAACAACTTAAATGTCCATCGGTAGATGAATGAATGTCCATCAGTAGAATGAATACAATGTTATTTATTCATAAAGAGAAGAAAATCCATTTAAAAAAATTTTTGTTGTCTTTTTAATAATGGATGATTTATCAAACAAGAGTTATGTTATTTTATTATTTCTTTGTAGTTTCAGGTTTAGAATTTAGTGATTCATCACTTATATACAACACTCAGTGTTTATCACAAGTGCCCTCCTTAACACCCATCACCCATTTAACCCATCTTCCTGCCTACCTACCCCCCTCTGCAACCCTCAGAAGATATTTGCAAGTGACATTATCTGATAAAGGATTATTATCCAATATATGTAAATAATTTATCAAAGTCAACACCCAAAAAATAAATAATCCAGTTTAAAAATGGACAGAAGACATGAGTAGACATTTTTGAAAGACATACAAGTGGTAGGCTAACAGACACCTGTAAAGATGCTCAACATCACTCATCATCAGGGAAATAGAAATCAAAACTACAATAAGGTATCACCTCACACCTACCAGAATGGCTAAAATTAACAACATAGGAAAGAGAAGGAAATCCTGCCATTTGTGACAGGAGGGCATTGGAGGGCATGGAACGTGAGAGCATTAAGTGAAGTAAGTCAGAGAAAGACAAAATATCTGTATGATATCACTTTTTATGTGGATTCTAAGAAACAAAAACAAAAACAAAAACAAAACTCATAAAAACTGAAATTAGGTTTTCCAGATTTGTAGAGAGTGGAGGAATAGGTGAAATATGTGAAGAAGAAGAAAAAAAAAAAAAAAACCGCTGGGAGAGTGCAGCTTCACCAGTCAGACGGCTAGGCCGCAGGCCCCGGCCACTGTCGGGCTGGCCTTCCGAGCAGATGAAGCTTTTGAGGCTCTGCACATCGAGCCCTTCTCCAGCCCACCTGAGCTGCCCGATGTGATGAAGCCACAGGACTCAGGAAGCAGCGCCAATGAACAAGCGGTGCAGTGAGAGGGCCCTGGGCCCGCCCCAGTGTCCCCCTCCCCCCCAATAAAAGAGATTTGGGTGTCAAAAAAAAAAAAAAAAAAAGGTACAAACTTCTGGTTAGAAGTCCTGAGATGTGATGCACAGGTTGGTGACTCCTAGTTGACAGTATCGATTCTATATTTGAAAATTGCTAGGAGAATAAATCTTAAAACTTTTCATCACAAGAAAAAACTGTAACTATGTGAGGTGATGGAATGTTAACTAAACTTTGTGGTCATCATTTCAATATATATACATACTCATATATACACATATATAAAATCAACATGTTATGCACCTAAAAGTAATACAGTATTATATGCCAATTAAATCTATATAAAACTAAAGAAAAGAAATAGAGTGAAATTAAATTATAAAAATATACATATTCTCCACTTTGAGATTTTCAATACACAATGTTATTGTAATTAAAAATAAAGCACTTGGGATGCCTGGGTGGCTCAGTTGGTTAAGCGGCTGCCTTCGGCTCAGGTCATGATCCCGGTGTCCTGGGATCGAGTCCCACATCAGGCTCCTTGCTCGGCAGGGAGCCTGCTTCTCTCTCTGCCTCTGCCTGCCACTCTGTCTGCCTGTGCTCGCTCTCTCTCTCTCCGACAAATAAATAAATAAATAAATAAAAATCTTTAAAAAATAAATAAAAATAAAGCATTTTTCCAAGTCCCTGTATAGAGGGATATGTAAAGAAATAACCTCCATGCTGCGACTTCATCTTACATCTTTCATACCACCAGAAAATTCTCAAAAAGACTTCTGAAAATTCATTGCATTTTAAAAATATTTTTAAGTTTTTAATTCCAGTTAGTTAATATACAGTATTATATTAGTTTCAGGTACATGATACAGTGATTAAACAATTCTATATATCAGCTGGTGCTCATGACTAGTGCACACCTTAATCCCTATCCCCTATTTAATCTACCACCCCCCTCTCCTGTAGTGACGATCAGTTTGTTCTCTATAGGTAAGAGTCACTTTCTTGTTCTTTTTCTTTTTCCCTTTGTTCATTTGTTTTGTTTCTTAAATTCCATGAGTGAAATCATTTGGTATTTGTCTTTTCTCTGACTGACTTATTTTGCTTAGCGTTGTACTCTCTCGTTCTATCCATATCATTGCAAATGGCAAGATTTAATTCTTTTTATGGTTGAATAATATTCCATTGTATGTGCGTGTTTGTGTATATATACACACATATATATCTCTTTCTCTCCCTCCTTCCCCTACTTCTCTCTCTCTACACACAAGTACACACACACACACACACATATAGATGGATATTTATACATATTTATATTTGTATATTATTTATACATAGATATATTTACATGAATATTTATATATGTATATGTATATATAAATTATATATGTATACATTATATAAATATGTATATCTATATCTATGTATAAAGAATGTATGTATACATATCCCATCTTTATCCGCTCATCAACTGATGGACACTTTAGCTGCTTCTATATCTTGGCTATTGTACATAATGTTGTTATAAACATAGGGGTGCATTTATCCCTCTGAATTAGTGTTTTTGCATCCTTTGGGTAAATAAAAAAACTGAATACTATCACATTGGGTATTATGTTTCAGCATATGAATTTTAGAGGAACACAATCATTTTATAGCAAACCCACAATTAAAATACCACTAATTTTGTTATCTTCAATACTTGAAATACACTTTAAAATTTTTTTATCAATTAAAAATTGTTGATAAGTCATAGAAATAGATTCACACTTACTTAGGCATCAATAGAGAAGTAGAAAAAACAGAGAAATTCAAAAAACTACATTCAATGTCATTGGATAGCTCACAGAATCATAAGGAAATTTAATACAATCAGATCTCCAAAAGTACACAATTCTGAATTTTATAAACAGAAGTACTCATTTTCAGGTTCTTTAAATTGAGATTGTTATCCTAAAAAGAGAAAATCAGATTAGTTCAGATTTTATTTTGCTTAATAACATGTCAGTTCTCCCCCTTATATGCCCAGTGCTATCAAAAGCTAAAGGACTAGGAAAGAGCATAACCACTATGAAAGAGTTGTTACCTCACCAAAAGAAAAGCCAGAGTTGCTGATGATAACATGTTTTCAGAAAACCTTTTTGTGGAGGCCAAGAAAAACAAGGCTGTACCCACCTCAAGTCTAGCCTTAACATAAGTGCAGCCATCTTGGCCCCGGCAGCCATCTTAGGTCTCCATGACCGGTAAATGACCCCTGGTTCCAGGAAGACTGACCAAAGGTTTCGAAAACAACACACCATACCAAAGATCAATCAGGAATAAGATAGCTTAACATTGTAATAAACCATGTCAGGTATAGGATAGCTTAACATTGTAATAAATCATGTCAGAAAAAAATAGAAACATAGGGCTAGCAGTTGTGGCCCAATCACCTACTGCCGAGTCCACCCCTACTCTGCCTTTAAAAACTCTGACTGTAATCTGGTTCAGGGTCCAAGTCCCTATTCCGCTGTGTTGGGTATACTTGGGCCCAAGCTTAAGCTTGTCGAATAAACCCTCGTGTGATTGCATCGGTGTTGGCTCCTTGGTGGTCTCTCGGACACAAAAACTTGGGCACAACACTTTTAAAATAGTAATCTGTGATTAATAATTTTATTTATATATACAGATATTCACATTTAGAAACATATTTCAGACACCTATGATTGTCATTTTGGTTCATTTCGCAAAATGATGTACAATAACTTTACCGAAAGTAAGGAATAATAAAAACACATTTCAACTTTTGCTATTAGGAAATCATTTCTTTCACATTTTTCAGGCAAATGAAAGACAACCACACGATTAATTTCCCTACCTTTTCTTGGCATGCAGGAAAATCTTTGTGCTCTCAAAATTTTTCATGACATACTTTTTTTCATCTTAATCTCTTCTCAAATACATTTATCAGAGGCAATATAATTTAATATTTACTATGAAGTAACCCATGGCTGTTAACATATTTTGGCAATATTATTATGAAACAAATGTTTCCCTGTTATAGGATTAGCAGATTCATAAGGATTGTTATGCTATTGACTACAACGTCAAATGGTGATGTCCAAATAGCAAGCCACAGAATTAATCACTATCAAAACACATATTTTCAGTATCACAATGAGGCAGTGGAACTAGAAAAATACTCTCTATAACTTCTATACTGTAACTAGATAAGGAAGTAAGAATTGCTATCATCACTGCTTTTTCTAGAAGTCCTGGTTTATCATGGAGAAACCTCTCCAAGATTATTTTTTTTAATTTTTTATTTAAATGCAATTTAGTGAATATCTGGTATATTATTAGTTTCAGTGATAAAATTTAGCAATTCATCAGTTGCATATAACACCTAGTGCTCATTACCTCAGGTGTCCTTCTTAACACCCATCACCCAATTACCCCATCCCCCAACTACCTCCCCTCCAACAACACTGTTTGTTTTGTAGATTTCAGTGTCTCTTATAGTTTTCCTCCCTCTGTTTTTATCTTCTTTTATTTTTCCTTCCCTTCCCTTATGTTCATCTGTTTTGTTTCTTACATTCTAAATATGAGTGAAATATCACCTTTTATTAAAACTTAAAAGATAATGTCTATATTTCATAATATAATGTAACATCCAGTTAAAACTCATTTTTATTATGTATATAAAACATCAACAGCCAAACTGATACAATGACATTTGTTTTTAGAAAACAGATGGTAAGAAAGTATAAATATATTGGCATAATATGTGTATCTCAAATGTAACTCTAGAAATATATTGAAGAGTGATGGTTATAAGATTATTGAATAAAAAACCATCAGAGTGCCTTCTTATCAATTAATTGACTACTCTGATACATGGCTCTGTTTAGAAGCCATTACTAAAAGGTTAATGGTTATAAGCACAATGCAAACTATTTTATCATCATTTAATTGACCATTCTGAATATGGTATAAGATACTGAGAGTAAAATGGAGTAGAGACTATATTAAAAGCTTAAATTTTTAATAAGCTTTATATAAAATAACTAATTAAATACATTAGCTGCAAGGTTAATGTTGAGGCCCAGTGTAAAACGTTGGAAATATAGCTTTAAATGTTCTAATTAAAAACCATTTCAATCGAAGTTATTTCTTTAATAGGAAGTTTAATTTTATAGAGTAGTACAGGGAACTAAAATTAGAATTCTGATTTCATACACATACACTCACAGAGTCAGTCATATACACCTTATTAGTAACTCAGTCTTCCCATAACTCTATGCCATTTATACTAAGGCAAAAATTTTATCTTGTTGAAGTGTCTCAGTGCCTCATTTGGTTAAGCCTCTGACTCTTGGGTTTGGCTCAGGTCATGATCTCAGGGTCACAGAATCCAGCCACGTATCACACTCGAGCTCACAGAGGAGTGTGCTTGAGATTCTCTTCCTCTCCCCCTGCCCCTCCCCTGCTCATGTGTGTTCTCCTCTCTTTAAAATAAATAAGTAATTTTAGAAAATTAAAATCTGATCTTGCTATAGTTGACCTCTTATTGCAATGTCTGGATTTTAACCATGGATTCTGGTATGCACAGTAAAATCTGTCAGTCTCAGCTCTGTGTACTTAATAACCCTAACTTTGTTTATCTTTATCACATTCACTAATAATAAATATTTAAAAGTGTGGAACCAAGACAGACTCTCATCTTCTCACTATAGAACTTTATCAAGCTAAACATCAATCAATTCACATAGGGTAAGTATATTTAATAATCTAAAGGCCACCTATTTCCTTTATATTCTAGCCCACATTTTTTCATCTTGTCCAAAACTTCTAATAAAAGACTTTATCACGGCTTTTCTGCATCCAAGATTCATAAGAAAACTAATGTAACATCAGAAAATCATGTCAATACAGGCAATCCCTTAGCGTCTCAGGAATTCAGCCTTTTTTTTTTTTTTTAAGATATTATATATTTATTTGAGAGGAGAGAGACCAAAGGCAGAGTGGAGTGGGGGCTGGAGGAAACAGAGGGAGAGGGAGAAGCAGACTCCCCACTGAGCAGGAAGCCATCCCTGGGACTCCATCCCAGGACCCTGGGGATTATGACCTGAGTCAAAGGCAAACCGTTAAAGGACTCAGCCCAACCTGGTGGTGGGTAGCTGTCGTCCCAGCTGCCTAAGGAGCTGAAGCAGGAGGATCACTAGAAGCCCAGGAGTTCTGGACTGTAATGCGCTATACAGATGCAGTGAACACACTGAGTCAGGCCTCAATATGGTGACCTCCCAGGATTCGGGGATCACCAGGTGCCTAAGGAGGGGTGAATCGGCCCAGGTGGGAAACAGGAACAGATCAAAATCCCTGTGCTGATCAGGAATTCAGTCTTAATAAGATTAGTAATGTATCATGTGCCTAATAATCAGAATTGTGGTGAATATCACAAAGCGTTAGAGCCTAAAAAGAAAGATAAGTGGTGTTATCATGCAAATTCCATTTGTTTTGAAAGAACTGCCATAAGGTAAATAAGGCTAGTTTGCCCCAACTAGTACTCTATGAATTCATGTGGTATCCCAGTAATCACTCCCTTCCAGCCCAGGGCTACCACCTTCCATAATCTGTTTAATTCTCTGAATTCTTTAGCAAATTTATGATACTAAATATTGGATGATAATAATGTTTCCTTAGAAATGATGTTATAAATAATAATACTGAAGTTCACAAGTTAGCCTCCAGAGACCTAATTTTCTGAAATGCTGATATTTCTACCTTTGCTTACCTTTACCTTTGCTAGATACTAAGATCCCCTGAGTAGTTTAAGACATTCTAATGATCAAGCAATTGAATGCAAACAATTGAGTCACCGCCTGTACAGAGATAATTTTTAAAGCTCTCAAAACTGGTTCTAATATATAGTCTCACTTGAGAATACTGATGCCATTTTTTAGATTCTAATACTAGAACTATGGGAAGAACATTTTTCCACAGCCTAAGTTAAATTGATTCAATAGGAAACATCTATCTTTAACTTTCAACTACCCTTTTTCCAAACTCTTTTTTTTTCCTCCTCCCTTGGTAGTACTATCTCCAGGTAACCAGTCTTTATGCCTCTCCCACAGCATGGCTTTTTTTTTTATTCCTATGGGTAATTTTTTTTCATCAATACTTATTTTATTCTTCCTCCTCCACATTTAAAATTGTCTTGCCCTCTTAACACCCAAAATATGTGCTTTGAAAGCAGCTTGCCTGTGAACTGGTGTAAGTCAACTGAGGTAAGAAGCTTGGGTCAGAATATAAATCTATTGGGTCATTAAGAACACCATTTAGTTCACCTGTCATTCTTCTAACAACTTCACCCATGAAAGAAGATGGGCATTTATTTATGTACTTTTACAAGTTTCTTATCATTGCAGAAGAAAAATAGTTTCCAGACTGCAACAGGTCCACAGACCCGGTCTCCAGTGTTACAGTATTCCTAATGTTTACTACTAAAAATATGGTCTAGGGCGCCGGGGTGGCTCAGTCAGTTGAGCGTTGGACTCTTGGTTTGGGCTCAGGTCATGATCCTCCAGTGGAAAGATCTGCCCTGCACTGGGTTCCTCACTCAGCTCAGAGTCTGCTTTCCCTCTTCTACTCCCTCTGTCCCTCCCCTTTCTCCTGTGCATGCTCTCTTTGTCTCTCTCTCTAAAAATAAATAAATAAATACATCTTTTAAAAATAGGTAAATAAACCATGGTCTGTAGACCAGCAACATCAGCATCACATAGGAGTGTGTGAGAAATGCAGAATCTTAGGCCACATCTGAGTCAGAATCTGAATTTTATTAAGATTCCCAGGGGACTCATATGTACAATAAATTTTGAGAATCAGTGATCTACAGTACACCTTAAAAAGGAAACAAGCTGATAGAAAAATTTATGCATATTCTGGTTGACATGTTAACAGAGGAATTATATTTCCTAAATGTAGTACAGTAATGGCATAATATTAGGAAGCATGAACAGAATACCGGTTTTATACATGAAGCATACCAACTGTTCTACTTATTGACCATGTGACATTAGGTTAGTAATTCAATCATAATGAGTTTCATTTTCTTATAAAGGAAAGTTAATAATACTTACATTTTGGAGTTTTCAGAAGAGTTAGTTCTAATGTGAATAAAGCACCTAGTACAGGTCTGAGGTATTACAGATGCTAAATTTAGAGTTTCTTATGATATTGGAAAGTAAGCCAATTTGGAAGACAGGCCCCAGGTAAGGGTAGTCATTTGATTTATCATTCAGGGGTTATGCTGTCACTTAAAAAAAGTGAGCTGATGTTTAGGAGATATGGATTCTTGTTCAAGTTTACCATTTGCCCAGCAGGCTGATCTATCATCACAGACCTAAATTTTCAATGCTTTAGTTCTCTCATTTATTAAAAAGAGAGTTTAAAACAAACAAGATTAAGGCCATTTGGCATTTATATTTTTTGAATCTTATAGTTAAGCAAGTTTATCTCTTTAATTATATCAGTAATTTCAATATGTTGAGTTATATTAAATTGGATCTTGAAGAGCTGAAATTATTTAAAATGGCTAGAAATATGTAATGATTCTCTTAACTCTTAATTTTGGTCTACTCTTCTTCTATCTGAACATTTCATTTACAAGATAGGAATGATATAGCCAAGTATTGAATATATTGCTTTAAGTTCTCTGTCATATCAATATTACACAATTTATTAAGCCAGTGGGTCATGCCTCCCTTTTCTTTCATATTTTGACCTTCAAAACCTCTATTCAGTGTCTCCTTGTTGACTCGTTTTTGCAATATAAAACACATTCCTAGCACTGGTTTTTCTGACACTTTCCTATCAATGTTAGTGCCCCCTTCTTATGTTTATAGAACATAAGATAGCTTTTCCTAAGTTCTACCTTCATTTTCTCTGAGAAGAGACTTCTACCTGCTATATTACCCTGTTGTTGTAGGAGAGGAAAAATAACTTTCCCTCTACTCTTCTAAGTTCTTGGCTGAGAACTTTGTAATAAAAGATTAACAAGAGGGAAAAAAAAAAAAACAACCAGAATTTTATTAACATGTAAACTTCAGGTATATATGGAAGAGACCCTGGGAAAAATGAGTAACTCCCTGAGGCAGCCTAAGATACTAGCTTAAATACCATCTCCTGCAAAAGACAAAAGAAAGTTGTGGGGAGGCCAGTTATGGTAAGGTTACCAGGAAAGGTCAGATTTTCCTGGTAAGGTAAGGGTAGGATTTCTTATGCTTAAGCAATGTCTTCTCCATTGTTAAGATGTTCTTGTGATTTAGAGTTGTCTTCTCTCCCTGGTACAGAGAGACATCCTTATAAATGGAGATCTCCTTTGTAAATGTAAATTTCCCTACAAACAGATTACTTCTACTTTGTTTTTAGAGTTTCTCCTGTGTCTGCTCTTACTCAGAATAACCCTTCTGCCAAAGAGGCATATTTTCGGGTGGCATATTCTGATACCCTTTACTGTATTTTTCATATTTTACCCATAAGCACCATCTGCTCCCCAGAATTAGCAACTATCATGAACTGAAAGCAGTAGTAGGGCTACATTTTTTTAGACTCTAAAAATACAGGGTGTTGGGGGAGACTTTAATTGACAAAAACTGAGGTAAGCTATAGATATTTATTTTACCAGGTGTAGAGAACAGATGGACTCCCTCATGTCAAGCAGGGGCCTGTGTCAAGCAATGACATAAGAAGTGGGGCACTGCACCTACCAGATACCATTAAGACTAGCACCAGCTGATAACATCTCAGAAGTGATTAACAGAGTAGGTCTGCAGGATTTCACAACTGATTAAATTCCTTTAATAAGGGAGGAATTTTGCACCGAACTGTCAAGACTCCTCAGATACTGACCTGTCCACCACTTCAAAGGGCAGCTGCTCTGCCCAATTCATCTCCCAAGAGAAATGAGATGCTTCACTCCTTGAACATCATAAACAGTAATGCCAAGAACTGACCCACATCTGACCAAGGCTTTATCTCAACTGTATGCCCACAAACGGACTTTGTGTTTGGTTCATGAACTTTCTACACCCTGTGCTATCTTGTCTGTTATGTGATTTGTCTTGTGTTCAGCTTTTTGTGCAGTGTAAAAAGCCAACTTAACCACATAGTGAAATGTCATTGACTTTGGAATCCTATACCTGCTTTATAATTATATTAACCTTGCTTTATGACTGAATAAGCTGACATTGTGGAAAGATACAACTCATGTGTGCACCTTCCTAGCATGCTCATGACAACAACTCACAAGGTCTCTAAAATCTTCTGATTAGGATTCATAAACCATAGGTCATGGCTGCTTGTCATCCTACTGACCAAAGCAAGTCACATGATCAATAACAAAGAAAATGGAAGAAAGGACAAAATAATATCAGATACTACTATCATCTATGAGAGCCACAAAAGGGTCATGATTACAAGAGTAAGGAGAAAATAAAGCAGGATTAGTACTGCATATAGAAATAGTGAAAACTGAGTCTAAGGGATCTATTATTTTTACTATAATTCTAGACTACATGCCATTCATGAAACTTTATATTTAATTATTATATTTCTGGATATATATATTTATGTATTTTTACATTATGCATAACTTTAGAAATTTGATGACTAATACAATATTAGTCAGTCTTACAGTTCAATAGTTTTTCTACTATAGTGTACTAAATCTAGATGAATGCTACTATAAAGAATAATGAGTAAAGAGATAAATGGGAATAGGAGAGTCTACAGAACATAGAATTAGTGAAAAATCTGGTATTACCTATAGTTTATTTTATATGTATAGTCTTGGAAAGGTCATCTCCTATATATTGACTAAAATTTCTCAAGAAGTCTCATGATCTACCTACCCCCTATGAGCTGGAGAAGCAGGAAAACTGGTGGTAAAATTTAGTCAAAGTCTTAAGGTCTGGGAACATGGAGGCCAATGGTGTAAGTCCCATTCCAAGACTGAAGGCCTAAGAATTGGAGGGATGTCAGTTTTCTCAGATTTCAAAGGCCCCAGAACTTTGATATCCAAGGGCAGGAAAAGATGGAGAAAGAATTCACTTTTCTTTTGACTTTTTGTTCTATTCAGGCCCTCAACTGGTAAACTGTAGGTCTTCTTTACTCAGTCTACTAATACAAATGCAAATCTCTTCCAAAAACCTACCTGCAGACATATCCAGAAGTAACGTTTTACCAGCATTCCAGGCATCTCTCAGCCCAGTCAGATAGGCACATAAAACAAATCATCATACTTCCCAAACTACTAAAATCAGCCTCATTATACAGCCTGCGAGAAGCTACCACAAGCTAATTTCCTTGAAAGTCTGAGCTGCAGCTGCATAGAGCTACACTTCCAAATTTCTGGCTTCCTCATACTTTTATTTAAGGCAAACTTCAAGTAGGAAATGTGGGTTTATAAGAAGCTGGGATGAGAAAGAACAATAAATAATGTCAAGATGAGAGAAAATGTAAAAAAAAAAAAAAAGCAATCCTTGGGGTTCTGTTCTCAGGGTGCTTATGGTTACCTAATGGCACTGATTATCCTTATAAGGCATGCAAATAAATTACTAATATTTTCCACTTTTGTTGGGCAGAGCCTATATAAACATAACTTATAATATAAATAATAAAATCATACTAAATATAGATTAGCCAAAATAGATGAAAATTATTTTTTAAATATGAGGATTTAAAAATCTGTAAACAAGAAATAAAATCTCACAAACATTTCTACCTCCTGCTTTCTCCATGTACCTATTCATACTCTTGCCATATTGCTTTAGCCATATTGCCAAAATCTTTTAGGTTTCTCATATCTTTTGTAACCTGTTTCATGCTATTTAATTTATATGGAGCACTCTTCTTAATTTTTCCTCCAGTCCAAGTCTTACACACCTGGTAAGGCCCAGATAAAGCCAGGATCAAATGTCACCATCTCAGAGAAGTGTCCCCAACCTTCCTGTCAGTGTTGACAACTTCCTTTGCTGGACTCCCACATAGGTATAGGCTACATAGGTATAGATAGATAGATCTATAGATTGGTCAATATAGATAGATCAATAGATCAATAGATTGACAGATAGATCTATATCCATCCAGTTCCAACACCAGTTTTGACATGTGTGTTCTCTCCTACACCACCAAGCAGTTGTCCAACATCAGATGGATGTCCTACAATTTAGCTCAATTCTGACACTATGTACCTGGATATTAAAGGCTCAGTCTTACAAGACTATTTCTTCAACCCTACTTCAGATGCCAATCTCAAGTTCAGGTTGTCACCTGTGCTTCTGACCAAACCAGCTAGATCAGAGGTTCCAATGAACTCCTAGAGTATGATTCATTTGCTAGAACAGCTCACAAAATTCAGAGAAACATTTTACTCAATGGATTACTGGTTTATTATAAAAGGATAATGGGAACAACTAGATAGAAGAAATACATAGGATAAGGAATGCTGGAAGGGGTTATGTAGCTTCTGTGCCCTCTTAGGCCATTCTCCCAGCTCTTCCATTTGTTCACCAAACCAGATAGTCTCCAAACCACATCGTTTTGGGGTTTTAGGAAAGCTTCATTACAGTCATGACTGATTTCAATCACTTCATTGCTGACTGAACTAAACTTCTACCCTTCTCCCCTCCCCAGAGCTGGGAATAAGACTGAAAGTTCCAACCTTCTAATCACATGGTTGGCTCCACTGGCAACCAACCCCATCATCAGGTGCTTTCATAAATTTACCTCATTAATATAACAAAGGACATTTTTATGTCTCTCGTCATCTAGGAAATTCCTGGTGTTTTAGGAGCTGTACACTAGAAACAGTGGATGAGGACCAAATATATATTTCTTATTATTAGTCAAAATATGACAATATGATATATATAATACTGATATGACATTAAAATATAAAATATAATATTGAGACACCTGGGTGGCTCAGCTGGTTAAGTGGCCAACTCTTGATTTCAGCTCAGGTCGTGATCTCAGTCAGGGTTGAGAGATTGAGCCCTGGATCCATCTCCCCACTCAGGTCTGCTTGAAATTTATTCCCTCTCCTCCTTCATCCCTGCTTGCTCTCTTATTTTCTCTCAAATAAAATAAATAAATCTTAAATAAATAAATAAAAATATATAAATATATATGTAATTGTATATGTAAATACATATAAATATATAAGTATATTTATATAAGTATATATAAATATACATATAATATTGATTTCTAATTACATATTTGGCTATTTCCATTATGACTGTGTTCTGCTAGTGTAGTTTATTTATGTAGCTGGCATATAGAAATGTTTGATTAATGAGCAAATAACCAAAAATTAAGTTGTTTTACGACCATTAGCTGAGTATATTGACAAAGTATGTATATTTAAAACTCTACACAACAAGTAGTATATAAAGTTTTCCATGCTTAAGTTTCCATGGTTAACAGTTCATGTTTTCTTTAAGTTATTTTCTTTTTACACAGAGTTGTTGCTACCATTTCACAGCTAGGATCTGGGTCTAGTAATCTGATCAGGGGGGAAAGAATTAAGAAATAAATAGGAAAGGCAATGGTTTATGTGGGCATGTCTACTGGAAATGTACTCTATATTGACTATTAAATTTTAAATATACTAGATATTTTGTTACATTCTTGCCTTCTTTTTCAGAACTATTACTTATTTCATGTGATATTTTTCACCTAATTCTTCGAATCCTAAGACACAAGATCTTGGATTTGGTCCAGGTTTACTCAATGAACCACAGTGATTATTCTAAGAATAAAACAAAAAGTGCATAAAAGGGACAATGCAAACACTTATTGTACAATCCCTCTAAAGGCTAGAGAAAGTAGACCTTTATGCTTTCTGAGATCAAGAAATTTAAGAACAAAGTATTTCCGGATATGTTTATGGTCATATTTTTGGCATACAAAGAGAACTTGCAAGAAAATGTAGCACACAGACAAAGACCCAGTTAAAAAATGGAGAAAGAGGGGAAGGAAGATTTCTAATATCATTTGATCACTTGGATATAGTAATGCCTTAATCTATTATTCAACTCCAAGACTATGTTGCTAAGTGACTTTATAAATTTCTTTTGGGGTTAAGCTGGTTTGAGTTTGTTCTTGCTTCTGCTGTGAGTTTTCATCATACCTCTTCTTGTTTCTTTTCATTAGCACTGTTCTCCTAGAACAGATAACATAATTGATATATTTCACATTCTAGAACACAGTTATTAGCATTATAGATTCTTTTTAATCCATAACTCAGGCTTCACTCCAGACAGACTAAACATTATTTATTAACCACGAAATTCCATAGAACCAACAGTTAAAGGAACCTTGATGTCTTCCAGTCTACTCTTGGAACAAATTCAACAATTTCACCCATACCTTGGGGAGATGGGTCACTAGCTTAAGTCTTCATCATCAACTGGGAGCTCCCAACTTCACACTCTAGACTATGACAATGATAAGGACAGCATAGTAATTTCTGCATATATTGACTCCATATCTGCATTCTTTTAATTTCTGACTTCAGAAAGATGATAAGCATCATCTTTCTTATATTTGACAACTCCTCACATAATCAGATACAGCTATTTTCTTTTCTCTTGTGTTTTCTTCTGAGTTAAACTTACTTCAACTATTTCTCTTGAGTAAAATCAAGACTACCTACTATTTTCCTTTATTCCTATGGATGCTCTCTGTTTTGATTAGGTCATTTTCCCCATAAAATGTGTTACCTTGAATCAAAATCAATTTGCAAAATGCTTTTCTGGCTGGCTTAGCATATAATGAAAACATTCCTAATCGTGACTATGATACTATGTAATTATTGGTGCAGTCACTCTGTGTTATATTTTAGGATGTTTTTGAACACTGTTGAGCTGTGGTCAACTAAAACCCACATATCACTTACACACAGATTGCTGTAAACATTGAACTTTACTAACATGATGATGTAGAGAACTAAGCGATCTATCTACAATTTGCTTCTCTGCATATTTTGTTAATCATAAACTATTTAGAACTATTATCTTGAAGGTCCTTAG